>JABUQX010040224.1:0-10000 GCA_015478945.1 Trachelipus rathkii
TCCGAGATACCAAATTCTTTTTAAGGCTTGATCCATGTGTTGATTTGATACTGAGCTAAGGCACGTTCAGGCAAATCCAGTTATGCCCTAGCAGAGGCCTTTTACCTCCAACTGTTTTTAAAAGGCGCTTCTATGATCCAAGGTGAACGATTGCGAGATGGAAATTTTACTTTGAACTCCTGACTTGATATAATCTTCACAACCTTTCGCCATTTAATTATTTTTTCAGCGTTGATTGATTTTCAAATAATTCAAAAAGAATAAGTTCTAACATATATTTTTGCGACGGTAGAATATATATAAGCTTATTAATATATATATTTAGTTTTAAAAAGCGTCGATAAAGGGATTTTAAATTAAACTACTTTTAATTTTAAAATTTTAAAGAATTTGGAAATTTTTGAACTATTTTTCAAACTATTATCAAAATTATTACCGTTTTTACTTATCAGTTTTTCATCTCTGCGTCTCGGCGTCGTCTCCTGTTTGCGGTTTGTGTTGAGCTTTCGTGGCGTCGTCGGTTGTTGAGTTCGTTGTGGCGGCGTCCGTGGGTTTTCGCTTTCTCCTCCTCTGTCTCTCTCTTCTCTCTCCTCCCTCTCTCCTCTCGTTCTCCCTTCTCTCAATTCTCTCTGCATCTCTCAATTTTCATGAAATTTAAAATCTAGGAAAAGGGGTAATAAAAATGTCGGAAAATGCCTATAATAGGAATTATTGATATTTTCACCAGAATAGTTACCAATTTTTGCCTCTATAATTAGTTTTATAGTCTTTTTTTATTTTTATTTTCATTTTTTTTTTTGTGCAATTCGATTGAGTTTTCTCTTTCTTTAAAACATATTTCAAGAATTTCTCTGAATTACTGAAAATATTTGGAGGCCACCTATAATAAATTGATTATCATTCATCGAACTGTGTCGCATATACCTCACTCCCAAAAATTGTGGGACATATTCAGATGACACACATTTGGGATATTAAATATGCATATTTCCTTTCTTGCCTAGACATTTATTATACCTAGATATAATAAATATATTATAAAAAGAATGATTGTATATATAAAAGATATATATATCACTATAAACAAAAATATATATATATATATATATATATATATATATATATCTATTATATAATATAAATAATATAATATATATATATATAAAATATATAAATTTGGCATGAGTTAGTGTTAATTCTCATGACAAGAGTGTTTGCTCATTCAAAACTCATCTGACAAACTTTTGAAAGAATAAATAACTGAAATGTTGCTAAGACAGTGACATATTATTTGTCAAATATGAGCGCTTTAAATGGCAACAAAGACATGGGGTTATTTATACTAGTATTTATATATTATATTATATTATTTATTATTATATAGTATTTCATTAAGATATTATATTATGGATATATATTATATGATATATATATTATACTTATTATATAGTAATTATTCATAATATTTTATTATTATTATATTATATTTATATTTATTTATTATTACTTTATATAAGATTTTCAATTCTTATATATTATTAATTTATATTATTAATGATTATATAAAAAAAAATACATATTAAAAGTATTATATTACTATATTATTATTATTATTAAATGATTATTTATATTATTTATTTATTTATTATTATTATATTATTTATTTATTATTCTATTATTTATATATTATTATGCATTATTTTATTATATTATTAGCAGTATTTAATAAACTACCATAGGTATTCTATTTATTTTTCTTGTATTAGTATTACGATTATTTTATTTCTTATTATTTAATCTTATGGATTTTAAAAATTCTATAGTATTGTTATTATTCATTATTAATTAATATTTTATTTTTCACAGATTATTATTACTTTATTTAATTAATTACCATTTCCTCCAAGACTTTGTTTAATTATTATTTATGCTTTTTAAGGTTGTTTGTTTGAGACGGAGTCTTAATTATTTAATGCTCAATTGTTAATATTTATAATTATATTATTATTATAAATTATATTATGATTATGAAAAACAAGGTACTGAACATTCATTCGTAGGTTTAGTATGTGTATATTATTACAATCTATGTTCATTTATTATTTATAAGTTATTCTGTTTGTAGTCATACTGCGTAATAGTAGTTACCTACTGAATTATTTATTATGCTTTTCTAATTTATTATTTATAATATACTTATTATTATGATTATTAATTATTATATTATTATTCATAATATTGCATTACATCCCACTTGTATCATTTGCCATTGAGCTGTATGTTAACGGTAATAGATGTGATTAACAAATTTGTTCGAAACAGTAGGTTAGCATTACCTCGTCGTTAATCATAGTTAATAAAACATACCCAGAAGAGAACCCCACAAACACAACAGTAGGGAAAAGGCAGAGACGAGATAGAAGAAAGTATACTTCAAAATGTTCTGTTAAATGAATAAATCTAGCAATATTTAAACAAAATTATTTGCGATCCTCAAAGCTAGGATACCACAAGTAAAATAAAAAATAATAATAAAATAATAATATAATAAAAAAAAAATAATAATAGAAATAAATAAATATAATAGACATTATATATTAATATAATAGAAATATATATATAAAATAAAATAATATAATAATAAATATAATATAGATATAATATAATATTAATATATAAATAACATATAATATATATTAATATATTATATATATATAAATATAATATATATAAGAATATATATATATATATATATATATATATATTATAAGTTTAAATATATAGGAATAAATAAATGAATAAGTAAATAAATGTAATAAAATATATTAAGAGACAAAAAGGTAAATAAATAAAGAAATATAAGCCCCCCAAAAAAGCAAATTAAAAAAATAGAAACGAAGTTACAATATTCAATATCTAATAATCCTTCAAGCCAACCCAAATACAAAATCCAAAAATATGGAAAGTAAAAAGGGAAAATGAAGTTTTCGACGCTTGTGAGACAAAAGAAGATCGGAGAAGAGAAAAAGATCAGAGGAAGAGGAGGATGATAATTAAGACTTTCGTTATTGAGTCTTATTAAGATTTGCAAAATACAGTTTCCTGTCTTCAAACATCTAAATTGACGGTAATTTTGAAGTTGACGACAAATATCTTAAAGGCATCTTGGCATTCTTTATTTAAATATACATAAGAATTGTCGTGAAATTATAATTATAATAGTTTTGATTATCATAAAAGTATATATCTTGAAATACACTCATATGTGAACAGAAACTTAAAACCTATATATATATATATATATATATATATATATATATATATATAAAATTAGATAGTATAAATAATATATAATAAATATAAATATAAATAATAATATATAATATATATTATATAAAAATAATATATATATATATATATATATATATATAACGCATGAGTTAGGGTGAGTCTCCCAGTTTGAGGCAATTTACGTTAAAAATGCTTATTTGCTCAGCCCAGCACGAATTATAAAAAATTTCAATTTTATCAGTTTTTATAATAATGATAATAATAATAATAATAATAATAATAATGAAGAATAGATAAGAATAATAAAACTAATAATATAAAAAAATAATAGAAACAAGGATAACATAAAATATATTGGTTGTTATAGTTATAAGATTAATTATTAATAATATATATTATATTATTATGTATAGATATATATTATAATTATATTAATTAATCTTATTATATATTATATTGATTTTATTATATTATTATATTATTATTATTTATTTATCTTATTATTAGTTATTATTTTTTTGATTTTTTATATTTTTATTATGTTATTATTTATATATTTATTTATTTAAATTATTATATTTATTTATTATTTATATTTTATTACTTATTAATTTAGTATTTTTTTAATGATTAGATGTTATTATTTATAATATATGATTTATTTATTTATTTATTATTTATTATTTATTATTAGTATATTTGATTATTTATTATTAATTTATTTATTTATTATTATTATTTAATCTTATTATTTATTATTTATGATTATTTATTTATTAATTTATATTTATTACTTATTTATTATTTTTTATGATGTAGTTGCGTGTCATTTTTTGTATTATTGAGTTTTTAAGTTATTTATTGTATTTAAATTAAAAATTTTTGTTGAGATGGAAAGATCGAGTTTTAATTATTGTATATTATTATTATATTATCTATTAAATATATATTGTTATGTTATTTATGTTATTGTTATTGTTATTGTTATGTATTATTATTATTATTATTATTATTATTATTATTATTTATTTATTTATTTATTTATTTATTTATTTATTTATTTATTTTTTTATTTATTTATTTATTATTATTATTATTCTTCATTTATTATTATATATTATGATAAATTATAATATTATTATGTAATGTTCATGACATCCACCCGTCAATTCCATGTTTGGCTATCTGCACCGTATGTTACGTGTAATAAATGTGTTGCTTAATAAATTTTGTCTGAAACAGGTAATTAGCATTTACCTTGTAACATGAGTTAATTAAAACATATTTAAGCATAGAAACAAACCCACACACACATTTAGAGAGAGAGGCAGAGAGAGATAGAGAAAGTATGTTACTTCAAAATTTTCTGTTTAAATATTATTTAGGTCAATTATGTTAAAAGTTTTTATTGCGATCTATATCTGATATAGCAGCATATTATAATACTAATATATCCACATACTAGGATACGGTTTAATTAATAATTAATAATTAATGATTATAAATAAATTTCAATAATTCCAATCACATTCATTCCTCAATTTAGTGGGGAAATATTATTATTCCTATTTTCTATTTTTATACTCTTATGAAATTTCTTTTTTCATCTACAGCGTTGTAATAATTTACTATTTTTTTTATATTCTATACCTTTATATATATTTTATTTATACTTTATTTCCATTTATTGTATTTAGGTTGGGTACTTGAGGTTTATTAGATTTTAGAATATTGTTAAATTCGTTTCTTATTTTTTTATATTTGGTCTTTTTGGGTGGGCTAGTTATTATTTTTATATTTATTTTACTCATTTGTCTATTTATATTATATATTAATCGCTCTAAAGTATTTTAATATTTCATTATTATTATAATTCCTATATTAATGTAATATACTATATAATTATTATTTAATATATTATTTTATATATATTATATTAATTATATTATTATATATATTATATATATATATATATATATATGTATATATTATATATATTATTAATTATATATATTATTTATTATTATATAATATATATATTATATTATATTAATATTATATATTATTATATTTATATTATATTTTTTTATAATATTATTATATATATATATATAAGTATATATCATTAATATATATATGGAATAATACTTAATAATAAGTATATATAAATGTTGTAATAATATATATTAATGTAGCTAATATATTAATTAATAAAAGTGTTGATAATTATATAATATTTATATAGATAAATTATATGATAGTATACACTTGGTAAACATTTGTTACATATCAATAATCGAGTACAGTATATTATTGAAGGTATGATAAACTGTGAGGATAGCCACATTGCATATTTGAGTTTAAACATATTGTTCCAACTAATCTCATACCTCCCCAGTATATTTCTAACAAGAACAAAATCTCATATTAAGCAGAAAATTTATAGACAAGTAACATACTTAATCATCTATGGAATAGTTCATCTGACATACTGCGTGCACATAAGATTGTAGTGTGGGTTGTTTTGTAGCTTTTTAGTTGGGCATTAAACTTCAGAAAAACGTAGATGTTGGAGATTTAGCAAGGTAAGAATTAATAGTTGATACAGAAGGAGAGATGATTATATAAGCAACCTCCATTATTCTACGCGAGATAAACGTATATCATCTCATATTATTAGCGAATTATCGGAAAAAAATCAGTTCCTACGTAGCTGGCAATATTCATGCATACATATTGATCGAGTACTAATTTTATGATGTATGGTAAGCATAAAAATATCCTTTAAAATAATGGCATCTTGGCATATCTTTTTTAATATATACATTATGAATTTGTTATAGTGATTATATAAAAAATTTAGCTATTAAATTAATTATATAATATAGTCATTAAAGTATATATTAAATCATAATAAATTTGAATTATATTAATTCTTTCAAGTAGCTTCCCTCATTAATGTCATCACATTTTATATACTAATATATATATATATATTAATGTATTTAAAATATTATATATTAATGAATGCCTTTGGTAATTAAATTACTTTTTTCTTTTTAAATTTATACTGTTATAGTTTGACCCTGACAGTTTTACAAAATAAAATATAATACAATTATATTAACAAACTAAACTAAATATATAATCAATAAATTATATTATATTAAATAAATTATTTTATAAATAAAAATAATCTAATTACATAATTATTTATTATTTAAAAGATATAGAAGAAATATATAATTGGTAATAAATAAAATAATACTTTATTTAATTTAATTTTATTATTTATTATTTTTTTTATATATATAATCTCTAATTTTACTATATAATATATATATATCTTCTAATAATTATTTATAATTAATAATTATAATTTTATATATTATATTAATTATTATATAATTACTAATAACGCAACGCATGAGTTAGGGTGAGTTCCAGTATATTGAGAGCAATTTATAGATCTTTAAATTAGCTTATATTTGACTTCAGAACGTTCGATTATAAAATTTTCAAATTTTTATAGTTTTCTATATAATGGTAATTAATAATAATATTAATATATAATATATAAATAATAATAATATTATATTAATAATAATAAATATATAATTAATATATTTAATAATATTAATAATTTATATTATATATTATTATTTTTATTATTTACTTATTTATTATTATTATATTATTATTTTATTATTTTATTTTCTTATTATTATTATTATTATTATTATAATTATTATTTTATTATTATTATTATTATTACATTATTATTATTATTATTATTATTATTATTATTATTATTATTATTAAATTATTATTATTATTATAATTATATTATAATTATAAATTAATAATTAATAATTGAATATAATTTGAAATTTTAAATTACAATGTGAACATAATCACAAATATAATTATTATTATTATTATTTATTATTATTATTAATTAAATTATCTATTTATTATTTATTATTATTATTATTATTATTATTATTATTTATTATTTATTTATTATTATTCTTATTATTATTATTATTAATTATTTTATTATTAATTATTTATTATTATTATTATTTTAATTATTATTTTTATTTTATTTTATTATTATTAATTATTATTATTATTATTATTATTATTAATTATTATATTATTATTAATTATTATTATTATTATTATTATTATTATTTCATTATTATTATTTGTATTTAATATACATATATATATATATATTATATATTATATTATATATTATAAAAAAAAAAAAAAAAAAATTAACCCAAAAAAAAAAAAAAAAAAAAAATATAATATATATATTATTCAGTGGCGTACTACGATTTTTTCCTGGGGGGGGATCTTGGCAAATGTTTTTAATTTATTATATATATATATATTATATATATTATTTTTATATATATAGTATATATTATATATATATATAATATATAATTATTATATATATATATATATATATATTATTCTAAATATTACCTGTAAACTGTAACAAAAGTCGACAAAACTATTACAGATTGTCCATTACTTATAAAACAAAATCGAGTTTTCGTTTTTTTTTCGCCAACTCGTCAATTATTTCATTTACGTTCACTTGAATTTCTCGGTGAATCGATAGCAGTGCAAGACCATTCAGCCTGGTTTGTGATGTTGTATTCCTCAAGTAAGTTTTAATTCTTCTTAGGGTGGAAAATGTTCTCTCGGGTGTTGCAGTTGATATAGGTATAGTTGCGAGGATATCCGAAGTTTCATCTACGAGAGCTGCAAAACATTTAGACTTGTTCACAGTGTCAACAACTTGCCTCAACAAAATAGCATTGCATGCTTCTATTATGGAATTTTGAATTTGTGGACTAAAATATTTATAACTCTCTCCCTCTAAAGAAGTCTGCAGACTGGCATCACCTTTTGCTCTATACCGTAGTATTTCCCGAAAATTTCCTTCATTATTCTTTGGTTCTTCTGACATAGATATTTTACCAGAATCTCGATGTCCACGAAGAGCCAATTCTTGCCGACCACATAGTAACACTGTTTCAATTATTGGAACGAGTCGTTTTCTGTTTTTCAATACTTGTTGCTGTCTTTCCTTAATTATTCTGTTTTGAATTGACAGTTCAGGCCTTTCCCATGCTTGCTCAAAACTCTCAGCATCAGCAACACAATCTATGTGGTATTTTAACGAAGCATGGCGGGTAAATTTTTCAATTGCTTTTTTCCAATTGGAGAAACCTTTCTTAACGAAAACGCCAAGGTCCTGTGAATTGACACCAGCCCTTCCTCTTGAAAATAATACACAATATTTGCAGTATGCACTATTTTCCATCGCTGAATATACTAACCAAGGAAAGCGTTTCAGCCAATGATACTGAAAGCGAAGTATGTAGGTTCTCTTTTCTTCATTTTCTGTAGAGTGTACTTTTTGTGTGTGTTCTGTACCGGGAAAAGTAAAATCTTCAGTTGGTTTCCATACGTTGTCTAAAATTTCCCGTATTTCGCCAGAAGATCTTTGTGAGCGGTTCTGGTTTATGTACAAGCTTATATCATTAAGTCTGGATTCGTGCTCCACAGATGTGGAAGCTTCGGGTGCTAAAGTATTAAAAGGTTCTGTAGTTTTATAAGAAGCACTATAAATTTCATCAGTCCTCGTTTTTTGCTTTTTAATTAAAAATTTTGAAATTGAAAGCTGCTGTTTAACCCTTTTTTCAGCCATTTTTAAATACTGGTTCGACTATATTAATAACTATTAACACGGGAACACCATAGAAAAATGAATATTCGCAGATAATAATAATAATAATACTCATATATATATAATATAATAATAATATAAATAATAATATAATAATAATAATAATAATAATAATAATAATAATCTTTCAAGACTATGAAAAGCAACAACTAAATGAATAATATTGCCCTTTCAAAAATTAGGTTTCAAACGAAAAATCATGAAGTGTATGTAGGCCTATTTAATTTTTAAATTGCAAGTTTTATTTTTTCAAGCAACACAATTACACATACAGTAATTATTTAATTACCACTTTTAATTAATAGCAGTTAGCGGCACTTAATTAAATTTCAAATATATTTTTACTATTATAGGATAGCGCAGCAAACAATTTTTACACCATTACTTCAGCATAAACGATAGATGACTAATACTTAATAATAATGAGAGTGACTTTTCGAGTCTTCAAAAAAGCTGATTGCACAAAATATGAATTTCTCGTACACTTCAGGAAGCTTGATTTTCAAACGATTTACTTCATTAATAATAATAATAAGATGTAATATAATTTATTTATAATATTATAATACTAACTAATATAATAATCTTAACGTAAAATAATAATGAAATTATTATCATGATGGTAATAAAATATTTTTATGACATTTTTGGCAAGAAGCTCTGGGGGGTGATCTGACACCCCCCATAATTACGCCACTGGTAAAATATATATATATATTATATATATATATTTATATATATATTATATATATATATATATATATATTATATATTATTATATACGTGGCGTAATCCAGAAATTTTTTTTCGGGGGGCAAACAAAATTGTTCTTTTATATATATATATATATATATATTTATATAATATATATATTTATATATATTATACATTATATATATAAATATAATATTTTATATATTAATATTATATTTAATA
>JABUQX010040225.1:0-2500 GCA_015478945.1 Trachelipus rathkii
GAGATCATATTTGCATTACCTATATATGGTCATTCGATCTATATTGCAAGAGATATATTTAAAGCATAAATATAATTAATATATATTACTGAAGTTCTATCTATTCGGTGTGCATGTATGTAGATGTCCGTAGGTATCTACATACATGCACACCGAATAGATAGAATTTCAGTACACAATTATATTATATTTTATGCTTTAAATATATCTCTTGCAATATAGATCAATGACCTATATGTACATGCAATATGTACAACTATATGTTCATCAATGTATATATACAAACGAACATACAGTTGTACATATTGCATGTACCTATATATGGTCATTGAATCTATATTGCAAGAGATATTTTTATGCTTACAATATATCTCTTCATCATTTTTTTAAATTGATATAGATAATGACCATATATACGTACATGCCAATATGTACAACTATATGTTCATCAATGTATATATACAAACAACTGTTACTCAATAAAAAATGCTCTAACATAAAATTCATACAGATCTTCGCCCATAAATATATATAATAAATATATAAATATTATGTTCAAAATTGTATAAATAAAATAAAAAAATATTAACAAAAATATATAGACTGATTGAATTTTTTCAAAGTAAAGATTTAATCCATACACCCATCAAATCAATCAGTCTATATATTTTTGTTAATATTATTTTATTTATTTATACACATTTTTCAACAATAAAATTTATATACTTATATATATATTATGGGCGAAGATGTATGAATTTAATGTTAGAGCATTTTGTTATTGAGTAACAGTTGTTTGTATATATACATTGATGAACATATAGTTGTACATATTGCATGTACCTATATATGGTCGTTGATCTATATTGCAAGAGATATATTTAAAGCATAAAATATAATTAATTTGTGGTACTGAAGTTCTATCTATTCGGTGTGCATGTATGTAATACAGGACATCTACACTATATGTATGGATGTATAGAAACTTAGTTTTATAAAGCAGTCGTATTTTTTTTTTTTTATTAAGTATTTTAAATTATTCCAGTAGTTTCCTTGAGTGTTTCCAAAGGTAGTTTACTTTCTCATTTATTTAAATATTCAGATAGCTAATATTTGAGGTCTTAAAGACATTGTTTTCATGATCAAAACATTGATCATTAGTCAGGTAAATTCATTGATAACGAATAATATTGACTGGACGGTTTTCATATAAAGCTACGAACCCGTTCAAACCGTTGTTTCACTTGAAGGATCTTCAGGGAGATAAGTTGGTGAGTTTTTAGTATATAATTGCATTGCAGTGTTGCACAGGCCGGTAACTCATTCGACAGGAGGTCTGGATACTGATACAATATAGGTTTGAGAATCTTAGTAAGTGTTAATTGGTTGTATTTTACGGGGCCTGGCCAAGGAATTGTTTATCTGTTGAAGATAAGTTTATGACATATAATTTAATATCTTTTCAGCCAATACCCTTACATATGGTGTTGGTGGTAGGCTTCGGAATGGAATCAAAAGTATGTATGATGATAGTGAAGCATGTGTAAGAATAAATGGTGTCAATGGTGATTGGTTTAGGATTAATAGCGGAGTGAGACAGGACATAGTGTTATGTCTCCTTGATTATAAATTTGTAATGGATGGGGTTATAAGAAGAATTCGAGGTGGAATGGCAAGAAAATGGTTGTATAAATGATGGAGAATGGAGATGATGGAGGTGCCCTACCTATTTATATAATGCGATGATTTGTGTTTGTGTGGCGAATCTGAAAGAGAGTTTGAGAGGATTGGGTAGAGAGATTTGGCAGTGTGTGTAAAAGGAACGGGTTTTGAAAGTAAACGTAGATAAGAAAATTAAGGTATGGTTGTGAGTGAGGACAGTCCTCAGTGTGAAGTTATTGTTAGATAGTTTTTGAGCAGCTGGAACAAGTGTCTGAGGTTTAAATATTTAGGGTATATGTTGGATGAGAAGGGAACGGATCATGCCAGAGGTAGTAAGGAAAGTTGTGAATGGCAGTAAGGTGGCTGGTGAATTAAATCTTTCGTGAATTGTAAAGGGACTAAAGTCTTGCGTGCGCTAGGGGGCCTTACATGAGGGCATGTTGTTGCCTGTTATTGTATAGTAAGTGAGACTATGGTCTGGATAAGGAAGTATAGATCTAAATTCAATGTGTTCCAGATGACAATCTTAGGGGCATGCTAGGTTGGAGAAGAATTGATAAAATGGGAATGAACGTATTAGAGAGTTTTTGTGGTGTGAAGAATTGGTAAATGAGAGAATAAACTGAAAGTATGTTGAGATGGTTGGTCATGTGAAAGGATGAATGATAGTTCGGTTGGTTAAGCGGATGTAAAGTGGCGAGTGTGTTGGGGCCGACCGGCTGGGAGACCGAAGAGAAAGTGGATTGAGTCGGTGACCAAATGATCGAGGAGAAGAAATGTGAGTTTGGCAGGAGGCGAGAATAAAGGTGCATAATAGGAGTGATGGCGGGGTTTGGTA
>JABUQX010040225.1:7500-12263 GCA_015478945.1 Trachelipus rathkii
TAATACATTATTATTCTTTCTTCATCCAACCCACGGATCTTTGCAGATTGTGTGGAGTGCTCAACATTCAAGGAAAAATAGTTAAGGAGAAGAAATGGACTAAGTCGAAAAACGTCTGTTTCCCCCCCCCCTCCCTCTTTATACCTTAAGTGTGAGCTCGTCAAACCAAAAATCCACTTTAGAGTTTCACATTTCCGTCAGACCCCCCCCACTGTGTTATCTCGTATGTCCAAAGGTTCATCCCAGGGGCCGGCAGGGACCATTCCCCTCAAACTACTCATTTACTCCTATTATGGCAGCATTTTTCGCTTGAACATTTTACATTCTTTCTTCAAACATTTTTTAAACCTGAACTAATCCACTTTTTTTAGGTTACTCTTCTCAGTCTAATTACACACACTCCACTATTACATCTGTAAACCGTCGATTATCATTTATCCTTTTCCCATATTACCGAACACCTATGTTGATACACATTTAATTCTCCTAATTTTACGCCTTTTTTTTTTTTTTACAAGACATACCTCCCTAACCAATTGTCTCCTTATTTTATCAATTTTTCACAGTAACAACGCTCTAATGGAATTATTCACTCTGAACAGATTGTTACTTAGATCTCCTCTTTGTTTCGCTACTATACTTAACACCGATAACACATCCCTTCACGCAGAGACGTAGCGCCTCAAGAGTTAATCCCTACATTCATAAGATATTAATCGACCATTAACTTCCCACCCCATATAACTTTCAAACTACCCTTTGCATTATCCGTTCCTTTTGCATCAACATTTAGTCTAGCGAAATATTATAATAATTCAAATAGTTCTCCAGTTTGCTTATGATCATACGATATTAACACAGGCGGGACTCTTCTTACTACCCACCTATCACCTTAATCTTATCCTTTTTTACAACCCCTTCCATACCCTCTATTTATCTCTCAAATTTCTTTAGATTCACACGCAAAGTCAAAGTATTGCGTACATAAGCAGGGCACCCTCCACTCTCTTCTTTTTTCATAATCTAACGCCCTCCCGTGCACCCCCGCTTAGTAATTCTTTCACGACCTTCAATCTTGCAAGTTAATAGTCATTGGAGACATAACAATCCATGCCTAACTCACCTATTAAATATTAAACCCGTTCACATTTTCACTCCTTAATATTCATACACGCTTCGTTATAAAGCATAACATTTTAGATTCCAATTCAGAAGCTTACAAAACACAATTTATATTCACCTACAGCCACCAAAAGTTCCCCATTATCTTTTGATAAAAAGTGATTGCATGCGTTCTAAAACCTACAAAACGACTAAACAACCCAGCTTAACATATGAAACTATGATGATCTTGAAAGCGGTTCTTGTACATGAGGAGAAATAATAAACTAAATCTTACTCTTTGTGAAGAATAGGTATATTGTTACCTATTTTTTATGTTTCATATAAAATAAAGGTTCAAATATAATTTATACAAAATATCGCACACAGTGTGACGTTGCGGCTCTCAAAGCACAATGTTTATTTTTTTTTCTTTATCTACTATATTTTCCCAAGATTGGGAGTAAGGGGCAGACAAGATCGGAAAAAAAAAGCAGTAGGAAGTATGACAAATGTCGAAAGAAAGCCGCCTTACCGCCCTCTCTCTGTAACATTAATATAATGAAACTCGTACACAGACGAAACTCACCATAGAGCTTCATGGACGCGAACGGACCGCTCACTGTAGGTAAAATCGAAAGGTACAGGGTTTCCCTTGGACGAGTGGTCCACCATGCCCCATTGACAAAACCCACGCATTCTTCCTATTCATGCACCTTTATTCTCGCCGTTGCACACATTTCTCTGCTTCAGACATTCGTTCACGCGCTCATACACTTTTTTTTCGGTCTCCAGCCGGTCGGTTCCCAGACCACCTCACTTACTCCGTTACCAGCCGTACTATATTCATGCCTTTCAGCGTGAACAACATTTCCAACATTTCTTTCATCTTATTCTCATTTACCCCTTTTTACACCACACAACTCTCTAATCTTCAATTCCTCATTTTATTAATCTTTCACACTTAGCATGCCCCTAAGATTGTCTCTGAACACTTGAACCTTGTAGAGTCTATACTTACTTAATTCCAGAGCATTAGTCTCACTACCATACAGTAACACGGTACACATACCTCATAGTAAACTCTAGTCGAATCAGACTTAGTCCTTCATACATTCTGCAAAGAATTTATGACCAGCAACTTCCGCCATTCCCACTTTCCTACCTACCGCTCTCATCAGTCCGTTCCGTCTCATCCACCATACCTAAAATATTTAAACTCAGACCTTGCTCCAGCTGCTCATCAACATAACTTCACACCACTGAGGACTGTCCTCACATACAACCATAAACTTACTCTTATTTACGTTTAATTTCAAACCCCCTTCTTTTACATACCTAATCTCCCTACCAATCCTCTGAACTCTCTTCAGATTCGCACACAGAACAAATCTCGCATATAATTAGGTAGGGGCCGTACAACTCATATCCATTCTTCCATCATTCTAACAAGCAATTGTCTTGCCATCTCCACCCTCGATTCTTTCATGTGAACCATCCGATATACAAATTGAATAACCAGGGAAACAATCTCTGTCTCACTTCCACTATTAATGCTCTAAGCCAATCACGCTATTGAACATTTTATTTTAACGTCAATATCGTCAACTATATTTGATTCCATCAGAAGCTACCACAACACCATAATTCACTAACATGCATAAAAGCTTCGCCTATTAACTCTCTATAACGCCTGTTGTAATCCATAAAAGTAATATATTTATTCTTCGTTGTGTTCTTTGAACCCTGCAATCATTTGTTTCAATGTATAAGATTGATCACCATTCTTACCGCTGCCTAAAGCCTTGTTTCTTCCCCAATTCAGTCCTCAGTCCTACTCGACGCACTCTTTTGACGAAAATACCAGCATATACTTCCCTACAACACTCATAAACTTATTCCCTATAGATTTTACAGTTCCTCTTGTTATCGTCCCTACTTATATAAGGTTAATTTACGTTCATCCCAATCCCAACAGCACGCCTCAATAAACGGTTTTATTACACAACTTTCAATCCAATAAATCACCATCTGGCCTCGTCTTCGATCATTTCGATAGTAAATTTCATCTATAGCATGCAGCATTTATGATTCTTTACATTCCTCAACTACCGATTAAACTCTCTCTACTTAATAATACTTCATCCCAAAATCTATTCCTTACTGCACCATCAAACACACACACACTAACACCTCATCATTAATGTTAATATTAGTGCAGATTTTCGAAGTGTTCTTTCCACACTCCTCACATTCATTATCATCAGTTACAAAAGCACCATCCTATTATTATTAAAGCAGATTCCCCCTTATTCTCATGTCTTCATTACGCGCTTTTCTTCGAAGAGCTTCCTATTCATTGTAAGTCCCCATTCATTCCTCCTTCCAAACTGTTCTTTACCTCTTGTTTTCTCCTACGTATTGAACTTTTAGTTTTCTTTTTTCCTCTTATATAATTCCAGCATCTTTTCTTTTGAAAGTTCATCATTTGCTTTTTACATTCAACCAGCTTCTTTTTTACCTTTAACGCTTTTCATCATCTTCAATTCACTTCGCTTAACATTCTTATTCCGCTATTTTAGCACATCAAGACACTTCTTTTGCCACTGTAACAATTGCTTCCTTCATTTGCTCTCCAGATTTGGTCAGTCTCACTTGTTTCACATGTCAATCCGATTTTATAGCGAGGCCCTCCGCTTTTTCTTACATCTTTATATCCTTATTGTTTGTTCACTTAACTTCTCAATCACTCTTAATTTTACTACTTCCTTTCGTATCAGCCTCCTCCCATCCAGAGCCCATAACTTAATTGTTACATAGAAATATATGTATTTCCGATAAATCATTCTATAAACCCCATCACTGATTTAAATCAACACATACTTCACATCTTCTTCACCAACAATAAAATCAATCATACCTTTTCATTTCGATAATTCTACCGTACAGAACTTAGTTACTTTGGATATCTCTTGTGTTAAAGAAAGATTAATTATTACCTCATATCTTCTTTTCAGAAATATATAACTCCTAAACTGTTCTCATTTCTCGCAACAAAACACCTGTTATAAACGTCCTTGTTTTGATACACGCCTATCCACCATATCAGGTCCCCCAACCTATTATCTGAGCTCTAGTTCACCAATCCTGAGAGCATCATATCAGATTATCCCGAAAAATGTAGTCTCTCAACGTTTCCTACGAATGGACTATACGTAACAACAACCAGACATACATTGACCTTTTTTAAACTTAGAGATTTACCATTGTGGAATTCTAGGCTCACACACACAAGCTACATATAAGGTTTTGACAAGGTCCATGTCATCGAGAAATTGCAACTCCTTCTCTCCCTCTCTCATGTCATTTCCACCCAGCACATACAATTTCAGCGCACAACACACTTTTTTTCACGTTTCTTTCTCTTGTTTAGTCACTCAGCGAGAAATCAAATTGCCTTCTAATATACATCATCACTCTCTCTCTTCTCTCAACATTTTATTCTCTGACCTTCCATGTATCCATACGATTCATAAATTTCGCCGAAAATTAGAAGCCGTTTACGGCGATCACGACATCTCCGAGGCTTGCATCATCAGCATTCCTAGCCAGAGATAGGTGGTAGTGGGCAGCCAACCCAAATACCACGTCTTAGGTCCGAG
>JABUQX010040226.1:0-47871 GCA_015478945.1 Trachelipus rathkii
ATAATTATATATATATATATAGTATATATATATATCATATAGCTATATACCTATATATATACTAAAATATTTGAGTTATTCCTTCTAAAACGTTTTCTATAGTTTGCATTCCCATGATTTAACCTATAATATGATATATGATCACTCTTTCCGAAACATAATTATTTCTACAGTTCAGTAATTCTATTATTTTACTTTGTTTTATATGAAATCGACTTACTCATAGAGATTGATTATCTTACTCATGTATACGTAATTTAAACCATATTATTTGGCTTCCATATATAGAACGATATTTTTGTCTAGCCTCTAAATATTCGCCACGACCCACCATTCTGATCCTGGCCGAGTTCGACGCATTTGGGAGCGGAAGGATCCAGACGTGCCGCCGCTCTCTTCACCCGTCCCATTTTTAAAAATAGAGCGTTGAGGTTGCACCAAGAATACAGCAAAGGTTTCTGAGTCATTCAATTAATTACTAGTTTCGCGAATTATTTATTCTTCTTTACACTCTTTACTTATATTACCTATTTATTTTGCTTTATAATGTCCTTAGGCCGTATTCCCCTAGGCTTTGAGTTCATGCTCTAATAATTTCACTTTATTTTTTACACAACTTTTCGCATAAATCAAGCAGAGTGCAGTAAAAGGACGAATCTTTATCCAGTAACATGAAAAGTTGTGCCTCAAAAATATGGAATCGTTGCTCGTAATAATCGTTGAACTCGATGCTTGACCACCACCTGTATGCTCGCTAGGAAGTCGCACCTCAGATACTTTTATATATTACTGAATATTAGCTCCATTCGATCTTAGTTTAGTAACAAGGTATAATAAGATAATAAGTCGAGTTATATAAGCATTATAGTATATTTTTGTGATCTGTAGCGCTCACTGGGTAATAATACTTCTTTAGTAACTTGATCTTACGCTTAGTGTGATTAATTTCCCCCTCCAGGTCGCCTTCGGTTCTCCGGGAATTCCTCCCATCATCGTTTCCTGCCGGCCGAACTTGGCCTCTCGCTTAAAGCCCTTGTCGCTACCTGCCGAAAATTTGCTCACGACCCCTGATTGTATTGAGTGAAATTGAAATATTTATTACATTTTCCATACCTGCCGGTGAAGGCTTGATAATATATATATATATATATAATAGATTATATAATATATATACATAATAATATATATAATATTACTATAATATATATATTATAAATAACTATAACTATAATATATATATTTAATAATATATATATATATATATATAATAATAAATTATTATAATATAAATATTATAAATACTATATATATATATATATATACTATATATATTATATATATATATATATATATATATATATTAATATATATATAATATTATAATATATATTAAATTTCTTGGAAAAAATTAATAGATAAAAAAAAACACAAAATAACATCAAAATACAATAAAAGGAAAAAAAAAATCTTTTTCCTTCACCTGAAAATTCTATTGGTTCGGAATAAAACCAAATTCTTTCCAAATTTCATTAGATTTCAAATTTGAAGCCTCAATTACTTTTACCAACATTCTGAAATTATATAATACATATAATATACTATATTAATTATCACTTCTCATATAATATCAATCTACGATTTTTTAAAATGACGTCTATATAAATTAAACCTAGTGTATATTATTAATCATAATATTAATTACAATTATTTAATAAAGAATTTGAAAATGTATATTATATAATAATTAATAATTAAGCATAAATTGTCTTTCTTCCAATAGTTTTTTTCTGTCATCCGTCGCCCCAAAATGTCCTTTTTCTATGCTAATACCGCTATTCTTAGTATATACATCACTTTTTTTGGAAAGCGTTCTAATTTCTCACTCGTATTATTTGGAATTCTATTTTAGACGCGATTCCTAAATTGAATTCATAATAATTGTTGTACGGCGCATTAAGTATTACGAATATGTTTTGAATGGATTCTTTATAACTTCTTTAAATGATTATTGAATAATAATATATATATATAACTTCATAGTCTATAATATATATAAATATAAATATTATAATATTACATATTATATATATATGATTATAATATATATATAGATATATATATATACTATACTAATTATAATATATATATAATATTAATAATGATATATTAATATATATATATACTATAATTCAATATATTACTAATATAATTACTATATATATCTATATATATATCATATTCCATCTGAAATGCCTGTGAAGTACGTTTTAAATGGTATGCTTCGTATTGAGTAAATATTTCACTTAGGGTAGGGAACCATGAAAAAGAAAGCTATATACCAGCTTATTTACCATACTATATCATATTATATTTGCAGTGAGGTATTAGGTTTGTTGGCCCCCCATAATAGTCCAAGGGATGAACCGCTACCTATGTGACGAGAATGGCCATAAGCTGACGGTTCTGCCTTCGCCAGTCACCCCGTGAAGTCAGAACTAAGGTGGAGGGCCCTTATCTCCTCTGGGACTTTAACGCCCAGCTTCACGGTTCTCACTGTGAAGCGGCGCGGGACTTCGCGATGATGAAAGGGATTGTAAAGCTGACGGACCTTCTCCTTTCCCTGTTCTCCTCACAGTGGCTATGATAGACGGCATCGCCTATCTTTTACTCCCAAGAGTCATGTATGATGGTATGAAGATTTTGGATCTGGTGCAATATGTAGCCCCTATATATAATCACCTTAGTAGTAGTATATATATGGCCACTATAATACTCATACTGCCACTATACCTAATATTATATAGATAATAAATACCAATATATATAGTACATATATATATATAAATATATATGATATAGTGTATATATATATATCAGTAGTATTAGACTATTAATATTAGAATAATTATTAATTAAGTAATAATATAATAGAGTAATAAAATTATAAATAAAACTTATATTGAAAATCTGAATTGTTTAATGAATTAATATATTATTATATAATATCTATAAATTCATTTTTCCTTGCCAACAATTTCTGAATATTGTGCCTTATAATACTATATATATACTAATCATATACTTGACGACCCGCACGTATAAATATGAATTCAATTTGGAAATCCGTCACAAAAGTTCCAAAAAATACGATGAGAATTGAAGATTAAAAAAAAGGTTAATTAAAAATAGGCGTGTTGTCATAAAGGACATTTGGCACGGAGACAAAAAAACATGGAAAAACAATTTTGCTATATTATTATATATCATTCAAAGCAAGATAATAAAATATATATATATATTACATAATATAATATTATATATAAAATATATAATATATAATATAATATATCAATAATATAAATATACATATAATATATATATTATATATTATATATACTATATATATATATATATCGGAGGCGAATCCTTATTCGTGCTCAGCCACGAGTTAACATATAGAAAAGATCAATTTTTGCAAATTTCATTGTTACCGATAAAATTCTCTAAGTTTGCGAAAGTTGGTAAAATAAATCTTTAATGCAAAAAATTAGAAAAGTATGCAAATTTTAAAACGAAAGAGATAGACAAACCGCTATTAAATAACCGCCGAACCCCATTTAAAAAATGGCCCCATGTTCATGCCCCAATCGAATGGCGGAGATGGTATCGTCCCTGCCAAAAGTAGGATAAAAATGTAAAAAAAATGTACAACCTATACAATGATACTATAAATTAGTATATCCAAGGCAATAACTTATGTATCAATATGTAGCCTTCACGCTTTAAGCTAATACAAGTATTTGTCTCTTCTATATTAAATAACTATGGAGTGGGGCGATAAATAAAATAGTGTTGCTGTTATAGTGTTACATAAGTTTGGCATAGAAAAAGAGTACAATTTTCAAGACTGCATACCAGCTATATATATTGTGTATGGCGTTATAAAGTTATACGAGGAAACTGGTGATGTGAAAGATCCCCATGATAGATCTGGTAGGCTACGTTTTTATTTGCGGACTCCGTAGTCTGTCATAGCGCTGTAAAGACACGAATTGAAAGAATTCTTCGTAAACAAACAAGATATCATGTCACGTGAAAAACAGATACCTAAGAATTCCATGTCACGCATCGTCATAGAGAACCTATGGTTAAGGGCTTACAAAAGACGCACCGGACATTTACCCAGGAATGCCCTAAAGAAAGGTAGGAGAGAAGAGTTTAAACGCCTGTTAGTGGAGTACGCGCATAATTACATCCGAAAAATTCTCTACACAATCTTTACCGTGAAAAAAATGTTTTAACAGCAAAACAATAGTGTGTATCCTACATAATCTAAGGAAGCAGCAGAACTCTTACCACATGTCGAAAGAAGTCGTCATCCTGCTTTTGGGATGGTCTGGTGGAGAGCGAGTTACGGTGTGGTCACAGACACGTTTTTGTGAAAAAGGTGTTAAAACCTCGGCAGCCATGTACAAGCAAACCGTTCTGGAAGGTGTGGTAATACCACTAGGTCAGACCCTCTTACAAAATGACACCACGGACCTTCAACATGATTCAGCACAGTCATCTAAGCAAGTTTACTCAAGCTGCTCCAGGACAATGTTCACCATTCTTCTGACGGTTGACGATTGCCGTTAGACTACCACTCAACATGTTTTCTAAGCGATCTCCAACGGGTGCAACCATCGATGGACGTCGTGCGCGGTAACAAGGCAAAAGTCATTGAATGACCTTTATTGCATAATAATGGGCTTGTAGTTAAAATCGCGTAAAAAATTTGAACGCTATTTGTTTATTTCACCAACATTATATGGAGCAGGTATTTTTGGGAGTACTGAAATATATATATATATATATATATATTATATTATATATATATATAAGTATAATATATATATATTATTATATACATAATATAAATATATATATATATATATATAATATTATATATACTATATATATATATATATATATAATATAATATCATAATATATGTATTAATATATATATTAATATAATATATAATATAGAATATATTATATTATATCTCCTGGGAGGAATCATCACTCACTGCATTATAAATAAGAAAGAAACAGTGGCAGTACAATGTGGTGAGGAAATAGTAAGCAGCTGGGAAAAAGGGGTGAACCGTGGGTAGTTCCCCAACTGTGGAGGACCGGATGGTACCTGGAAGTGGAATGTCAATGGAACAAGAACCGACATGGAAGAGGAGTGAAGAGGAATAGTCCTAAGAGTCCGCAGAGGCCCGGCAGATAGAACTAAATGTTTAAAATTTAGATGTCATATGATATGGATGAGAAAATGTCTTCCCCTCGAGTTGTCATCACCGCATTGAAATTTCGATAAAGTCTTACTCGAATATTACCATACGAGCGTAATTATGGTTTCCAAAATTTCAAACACATATTAATATAAATTCAGTGTTTTGGTGAAAAAGGACATTTTTTTAATGTTTCCACTTGTTTTTCATATTTATTTATCTTTTTCCATTATTTTCCCAAAATTTAAAATCCCTAATAAATATAATAACTACATTGATGCATATACGTTCCAGTTCTCAATCATATCACCTATATATAATAATATATTATGACTATCCTTAAATAGTTGTTGATTAAGCAACCTTTATGTATGTTTATTGTGGTAAATCCCTGGGTGTATATTAAGGTTATATAAGGGTAAACCGGTCCTACTACTTATAATCCCTCGACCCGTTTAATGGTAATAATATATTATATATATATTATATCTAAATATGAATACTAGTTATTAACTTGTATGGACTCTTAAGAATTCTATATTAATAAAGTATCAGTCAATATATTAAATTAAGGTTCCCAGTTTACTATAATAATAAGTATATAAATATATAATAGATATAAGCTTATCCATAGTGATATACTATATATAGTAGTAATAATATTATGTATAGCTATATATGGTATTATATAAATATATACTACTACTATGATATATAAATATATACTACGTAGTATAATACTATGATATCGTGTATTAATTCATACAGAGGCACCCACACACAAGGCAAACAGACGAACAACAGCCAATCCGAAAAAGAAAACCAAACAAACACAAAAAAACCCGCAAGAAACACACAACAAGAAACACAAACATCTAACCCACCAACCAACCAGACACCGACACAGAACGCACGCCGAACAATACACAAAACGAAGTCCAACGGCAACAGAACAAGCCACCCGAAAAAGCCCGTATCTTCACCACAGCCTCACCGAGCAGGCTGGGGCCAAAGTAGTAATAAATAAAAATATTTTCAAAATTAAAAATGGAATACAATCCCTCAGAGGAAAAAAAATTTCGCAGTCTGAGCAGAACAAGGGCTTTAAGGCAAGCGAGAGAGCAAGTTCGGCCGGCAGGAAACAGATGCAATGGGAGAAAAGTCGTGGCCGCCAGAGAAAAGGCGAACACTGGAGGGGGCAAATACCACCAGCGGAAGATAGCCTAAAAGTTACCCAGTTGCCCACACAAACCTTATATGCTTACACTTTACTCCTGGCTCCAAACTAACGAGACATCCGAAAGTGATAGCATAAACAGCCGTGTCAGTCCTCCCTTCGCAGCACTCCTGCTCCCTAGCAATTAAATAGAAAAGAAGAGAAACCCGCCCAGGCGTCTCGCCTTAGCCAACCGGCCCCGGCCGCCCCAGATAAAAGGTAACCCACAGCCCGTAAATTGGGAAATACCTGAACAGTTTATAAACGTTTTGAGATTTGGTCAATCTGCGAATTCTTTTCGTTGCTCTGCCAGGGCATCAAGCTCTATCCATTTCATATTAAGGCCAGCACGAACTTCATAATGAATGCCAGATTTTACAAAGGTTGTCTAAGAGAATATTTTCCAGCAGCCGCCAAGAATTTTCCATTATAATATTACTTATATGATATTATATAGATATATAATATTATACTATATATATTATATAGTTATATATATATATACTATATATAGTATATACTATATATAATATATATATATATATAATATTATATAGTATATATATTATATATATAATATAATATATAATATATATATATATATAATAATAATATGTTTGATATACCAACTCTTTTGTCGTTAAACGTTAAATAAGAATAAAATTATATCATTTGTTATGGCATTTTAAATTTAATCTTTTGAATAGCTTCATTATGATTGTGATCATTTCATTAACCTCTTATTATTATTATTATTATTATAAAGAATATAAATATTTTTTAATATTTTATCACCATATTTTGCATTTATATAATGATTTTGAAAAATGCGGTTTTAAAAACAGGGAGTGGCCGGATCCGGCAGTCGCCAGTTTTTGGGTGGAGTCCCCCCCAAAAAAAATTTTCCTATAAAAAAAGGTTTGGAGCTGGAATTATTTTGATGTGGAGCCGGAGTCGGGTACTTTAAAATGATGGAGTTTAAAGTAGGAGAGAAGAGAGAGACGAGAGAGACGAGAGCAGATGAACGAAGAGAGCAAGCAGAGACGAGAGAGACGAGAGAGAGAACGAGAGAGAAGAGAGAAGAGAGAGATTCGCAAGTAATGAAAAATTTTTCAGGGAAAGGCGAAACCGGTAGTTAACTCTTTTGTTAATTACTTGATTAAAAAGGAAAGCGAACGAGAACTTGTGACAAATTTCTGGCAACTCAATATATATATAATATATATATAATATATATAATATATATATATATATATATATATATATATATATATATATATATATATATATATATACTATATATATTATATATATATATATATATATATATATAGTATATAATACTATATATATAGAGTTTTAAAAAAATCTAAAAATAGATCACATTTAAAGGGCAGTATGTTAAGAAAGACCAGTATGTTCAGAAAGGCCAGTGTGTCCAGATACATGGCATTTGAACCACCGGCATGTTGTTTGCCCTTGACGGGAACTCGTTCGCTGAAAGAACGGTTCTAGCATCAAGGTTTTTGGCTTGGAGCCGGAGCGGGAGCCGGATCGAACGGGACATATTAAAATAACGCTGAACCTGCGCAACCATCCTCCAGAGAAGGCAGTTATAGTTTTTTACCATTTTCGCACCTTTATCAGTACTTTCTTTAACAATTTATATATTGCGATTTTTGTTCAATATTTAACATCCATTTGCATAGTATTATATTATATATATAATATATATATATATAAATATCATATTAATTATATATACTTAATAATATAATACTATAATATATTATATATATATATATTATATACTATATATCATATATATATATATATATATTCCATTTACGCCAAGGGTCCTACAATTATTATATATTATATATGATATTATATATATATATATATATATATATATATATATATATATATATATATATATATATATATATATATATATATATATATATATTATATTATATATATATATATATAAAAGAGCCTATAACTTATCATCGTCTCCCGCATTAATGCGAGATGATCGGATGGTGTTCGTTGCAGTTTCGGATTGGTCAATTGTATTTTTTTGTTAATTATATTCGTTGAAGGGATGTTCCATGGATTTCCTCTTCCTTGGGTGATTTCCTTGAAGGAATATCTCGTGGTCTTCTTTTCCTTGGGTTGTGTCCTAACATTTATTAGTCAGTTTTTCCTTCGTTCAATAATACTGATAGTTCATTAACTTTCTCGAGCCACCATCAGTGCTTTTACCCACCTTTTAAAACCTTAATCAAGAACTCTTCATCCATTCTTTGCACATAAACGTACCCTTCTTAACCATATACTTACGTTTCAAATCAGGGAGCCGGAGCCGAGTTTTTTTTTTTCTTTTAAGGGTGGAGTCGGAGCCGAATTTTTTAGTTTTGCTTTGAAGTCAGAGTTGGAGTAGATTTTTTTTTTTTACTATAAAATTGAGGTTAGAAGCCGGGAAATTTTAAAACTTCTGAGCCGGAGTCAGGTATTTTAAAACGATGGTGTCGGAGTCGGAGTCGGAGCCGGAGCTGGGAAAAAAAGATTGGCGGCTCCGCAGCCATTTCAAATCCTTTCCCATCTTTCGTTCCACAAGTATTTCCCCAAGCCTTCAATTTCCAAAACCTGTCCCCCCCCCCCAATAGTATTTGACGACAATGAATCGCATTCGTACAGAACAGTTGGAACAGAAATATTCACGCAAATTGATTTTTGCCACCCGCATTAAATTCCCGATTTTCCATATTTCTCTAATCAGCTGAACGCTCTCCCTCCTCAACTCCTGTGATCAACATTTTCTTTTTTACCACTTAAAAACTGTCGTGACCGTAAGGCTTTCTACCTCTTACTTTTATGCTTACAAATCCAAGGTTACTTTCTTCATTTTCGTACTTTGTATTAGTTTTCGTAACCCATTATTATTATTATTATTATTATTATTATTATTATTATTATTATTATTATTATTATTATTATGTGGTAATGTTTCTTGTTCATCTGATGTATTTTCAATGGACAGTAAAATAAATTGATGAGAATGACTGAGATTTTTAGAGACTAATACTGTTATTGTTGTAGTATTTGATAAAATATTAAGTTTTTAATAAAGGTTATTTTTGTTTCTTTTTCAGACCTGACCCAGAGCTGCATGGAACTCAATTTGATATTTATCCAGCATTAGGCGTCCCTTTGCGAGTAAAGCTTCGAATGCAAATGAATGTTGTGATTGACGGAAATCAAGAATTGCAAAGGGCAAGACATTTTGATGTGGTTTTCCCTGTATTCTGGTTTGAAGCTGGAATTGATTCTCTTCCTGGGGAAATGGTAGGAATGTTAAAAATGGCTCAAGATCTTCCATCTGTAGTAAAAACGACATCCGTCACTATTTGTACAACTTTAACAGTCATTTTCCTAATTTTGCTCTTGGCCTCAACAATTGCTGGATGGTGTGGTATTACCCCTCATTCGTCCCGGACACAAACGCCAGATCATCTACCCGACACCCACTGGCCTGCAAATCATTCACACCCAATAATAAATACTTCTGGATATACTGCTGGTTCTCTAGCATCACTCGGGCCTGATGATTCTCATGGTACTGTCCTCCCACCATACCGCAAGGCATTTTACCCAGGCGAGGAAATTATTGATGGATACGCACCGAACGCATATGATACACTTCGTTCAGAGGACCAACCACCACCAGCGTATACATCCACTGCGGATACCACAAAAGCCTCCGCTTCTCTGCTTTCCGTGGAAATACATAAATCAGCTTCTGCAAATACATTAGAGGCTCCACCCACGCCAACAGATGTTGATGAAGAAGAATTTGAAGATAAAAAATTACCTCCTGATTTTGGGAAAAGAGGTTTTAATGAAGAGGAAGAACCAGAACGAACAACTCCCACAGCACCTTTGCCTGTTTTAGATGCTGAGGTTGTCGCTCCCTTAGCGGACGCCTTCCGTGTAAACAAAGATGCTTCATATCAAAGGTAGCGAGCTAGCAAAGAAGGGACGCAATGCCCCTAATTAGCTCGATGATGAAGTGCTAGAAGAATATTTACGGGCGGAAATGGGGAGCTGCATGCCTTGCCTGCTCTGAGATTACAATGCGTCTACTCATTCTGCAATCACGCAGGATTCGACACTCTCGAACTCCGGTTGGGCCTCGAGGGCTTGTTGCAAGCTTCCAACCGTGCCAAGTACCAGGGCTCTATCCACTAGCCAATCACCGCTTACCTCAAAAAAGAACGCCTTTTAAGCGTCTGCTTTATATAAAGCCCCCGGTCTTCTTGAACATTTCCGCATATTTAAATAAAACTTTTTTGACTTGAGTATCTTGCTTAAAGCCAGAATTTATGGAATTCATTAATAAGTGTTATAATTTATAATAATTAGTAGAGATGTTCCTCTAATATATAAACTTGTGTTTTGGTCGAAACTTACAACGGTGCTTAGGAAAAATTGTGCGATTCTTGAGTTAGGCGAGAGGAGTGCGTGGTGAGCAGTAGGGTCAGGACTGTCAAGGAATTGCTGCTTAAGATTACTTAGTTTGGGGTTTGTCATAGCCCTTAGTCGATACAGTTCAGTAGTCGTGTTGATATATTGAATGATGGTTTTTATGCACTTCTTACGCATGCATTTTAACTTCGTATGCAGAGGAGCGTCAGGCACTCAGGATGCGATGTATACGTTGTTAAGTTACCATAGGTACAGGAATTTCGAGATCTTATTGGATATGAGATAGTAAGTAAGTCTCATAGATGAAGATATGTAAGACCTGTAAAGTCGGCCGGTGAAAATCTGTTCTGTGCAAGGAGCGCCGACGATAGCAAGCAAAACAGTGATAAGAATGAGGTGATAGGATGGACAAGAAGTCTTCAAGTAAGAATTCCAAAGCTAAGTGACTTCAAGTATTTTTATATTATTTATTATTTTATTTTTTATTATAGTTATATATATTATTATTGTTTATTTTGTTTATTATTATTATTTAGGATTATTTTGTATGTTATTTTTTGAGTTATTTTATCTATTGATTCTTATAATTTTAAGTGGTCGTAATTTATTATTATTATTTTTTTATGTATTATTTATTCTTTCATTATTTATTATAATTTAGTTGGATCTGTACATTATCTATCATTATTATCCTTTGTTCTAAGCTACATCTACTACCTTGCTTTAGTGAATTCTTTAATGCTAGGAGTTATGATTATACTATAAGATAAAATAATTATAATATTAATTATAATTTCAATATCTTTTTATCATCTATTTATATATATATATATTAAAAAAACACATTTTTTAAATTATTTGTTTATATACATCTCTATTATATCTTTAAATATTAAATATTTTAATTTTTATATTCTTTTTTTTAATATTATATATTATCTTATCTAAATATTCCATATTTATATATTATATAATTATTATCTAATACTATATAATATATTTATATTACTTATATATATCTACAAAGGGGGCTACGTCTAATGAGCAAGTACGCCGCTTCAACTTATCGTTAAAAAAACATTCGACCGTTAATCATTAAAGCCTTATCGGTAAAGATGTAACGAGTAACGTCAATCGTCGTATTACACCGTCTTCACAACTATGAGAACATGCATATAACGGTTAATCTTCTTTTTCTATATGAGTATCAAATTATTTTAATGAAATTTTTTTATGTTATATATTATATATATATATATATTAATTATTATATATATATTAATATACTTATATATCATTATCATATTATATATACTATTCTATATTATATATATATATATTTCCAAACATATATTTAAGAAATATACTAATTTACTTATATATAAATTAATGGATTTATTTTTAAAAATATACATAATACTAATAATATAATTAATAAATAATTCTAATAATATTAATAATATAATAATATATAAATATAATATGCTAAGGACTGAAATAATAATTATAGTGCTTGCAAACATGATTTTTGGCTTTGACCTGCAGTACTTTTGCCGCTTGCTAAAGAATACTTCCAATTGTTCATACCTATTAATACTTAATTTTTTTATTGGTAAAATACGAGGATATCTCAGTTTTAAGGTAGGTCCGTTTTTGCTTCGCGACTGAGCCCATTTTCACCCCATCTAAAAATGGACATATAATCTTTGCAGCCTTTTGACACTATCAATAGATCAGAACTGGATTCATTAATACACAACCGTCGTTCGAGTTTTTCTGTGTCTGGCGTCATTGTTTTGATTTTCAATTTTTCAAAACCGATGATTTGACCAACTTGTCAACTCCCTAATATTTTTGGACGACTTCAAACCTTCATATACAAGATTGGACTCTTATCTAAAAAGTGTAGCAACAGAATTTTTACAAATTTTAAAAGTTACAAGTGACCTACTAGCTATTCCAAATTAAGAAAAAATGTTTCCTTTTTATTTTCCTGTTATAACCTCCATTTTTCTACTAGGTATTTTTATAATGTTTAGCGAGAGACGACATGTATGCAGTAGTTTGGATTTGTTTTGAAAAATTTTCAAGAAAAATTTCGAAATTTTTTAAAATTTCTCTTTTTATATACAAAATTTATCTAAGTATAACAGATTATTATATAAGCCCTGAAATTTTGTTGCTGATCGGATAGAAAAAAATATATCATTTCACTTTTTCAAAAATTCAAGCTTGAAAGTGAATATTATTTTTTTTTCCTACGTACCAATCAAATCAAATTTTCAAGGCTTGTATATTCGGGCGAGTACACGTTTTTACTCTAGCTAATTTATTTTTCCCAACCACAAAAAATATAAATTCCCACTTTTTTTTTTGGAAATTTGTTCCAAGATACAATCGAAAATCGATACAAGAAATTATTAAGTATAAAATGTACATACTCTTCCGACAAAATGTCGATTTGCAGATCTGCAAATAAGAAAAATATCCAATTTTTCAGATTGAACCCAAAAACAGTGTTTTGAATCACACTGCTCAACTATATGTCAATATCAATTCGTTCACCTTTGTATATTCAAGTCTGAAGTCAATTTCCAAATCGTTTAGGGAGTTCGACAAATGTCAAACATAGGTTTTGAAATTTGGAATACCAAAGCAATGTTACCAACAGAAAACACTTCGACAACGACCGTTTTAGCAGTCAGACAGCTACAATTTTTGTGTTATAGCGTAAAATTGGGTCAAATCCAATTTCTTTGTCCATATTTAGTGGGGGGGGGGTGAAAATTGGTAGCCTGAAGCAAAATTGGCGCCACCCCTAATACCAATATGTATATTTTTTATCATTACATCGCTTTTGCCACCCCTCTATATTTTTATAGCACAAGAGCAGGTTCAAAGAACGAAAAGAAAAGACTCTTAACGGGCAACAGTCACCTCTCTTTTTTTTTCCGCGCATCAATAGAAAACATGCTTAAACCTTAATAACGATTACGTGTACGAGTACACACAGTTTGAAGCCATTGAGAGCGCGTTTAGGAAGTTTGGAAAAACACAGTAATATGTTATCGAAATCGAATCTATACATTTAAAATCTATAACAATATTTATAACCTGAATTAAGGGAACGGTTACGAAGTAGGCTGAATTTTATCGTACGTCTATTACACAAATGTGAACTCGTTTATAGTCGTTCTTCTTTCCGAAAATTAAGAAGCGGTTAAAATTAACCGAAACTTAACGATAATACGGATAACGCTTTACGGCGTATAATGGCCACATTGGAATATAATATATCATATTATTATATATTAATCTATTTTATATATTATATGATAATTATATACATAATATATACTTTTATATATCTATTTTAATTTATACTTATATATACTTTTTTATTACTATATATATATATTAAATATTATATATATATTAATTATTAATACTATATATTAATATTATATGTATATGAAATTGATATTATATATATTTATTATTAGGTTAATATAATATGATATATTATATTTTTATACATATATATAGTATATGTATCTATTTAAGATACTATTGTAGAATAGTATAATTGATCTTATATTTTTTTTATATGTAATATTATATTATACTATATTTATATTATATTATTATATATATTATATATATATACTAGTATAAATTATATAGTATAGTATATTATTATATATTTATTAATATAAGATTACATATTAATTTATATATACTTATATCTATAATTTATTATATTATATATATTATATATATATTATGTTAATATTAGAATCATATATAATTTTTATTATATATATTATTATTTATTATCTATATTATTTAAATTTTATATATATTTATATAATTAATATATATATAGTATATATTTATATTTATTTATATAAATATAATATTAAGAGATATATCTATATATATTTATTATTAATTTACATTCTAAATAAAAGATTAATTATACTAATTATTTATATATATTTTATTATTATCTTATACTATATTTATATATACTATATTATTATAACTTATATTATTATATTTATCTATTATATATTCGTATCTATATATATTCAATTATTGATTATATATAATATATCTTATAATTATGGATATTACTATGATACTTATTATTATATATAGATATATTTCTTCCTAATTATAGATTATATATTTTGTTATATTATATCTATTTATTTTTTAAAGTAAATTTATGAGGGCGGGGTTTTAACAATTCTAGCGGAGCTCCGGCCTCCGTGGTCGAATCAGTCTCCGGCTTATGTTCATGTTCTTCATGTATTCGCCCTGTCTTATTATAGTGTTAGTGTCCCCCAAGGTCAATGGGGTGATAGCGTGCAAATGATGATTGAAATGGGTTTTTGTTTTCCATAATTGTTATTGAGATAATGTAATTAGTAGGAGTTAACCACATATGTAATATGTTATTGATTGGCACAATTTTTTCTAGTGCCTTTGTGAATTACATATTTTCTTCCAATACGGCTCAGATTTATTTTTGTTAATAATTATCGACTATTCGTTTAAGGTTCCTTAGCAAACCTTTTTAAATATTGTAACCTAGATTTATTCCCAAGGTCCTAAGTCTAAGATCCCATTTAAACTGAACGTTTCCGGCTTCATACATCAAACATTTTAAATTTGACGGTCATATTAGTGATCTGATGATCCTCCAATTTAAATTGAAGTTTCAGATCAGATACCCCCGATATAGTTTTAATTTACAATTGTTCGGGTAGACTCCATATCCACATACTTAAAAATTGAACGTTTTTAGGGAGAATATTCATTCCTCCTTAAATGCTGAATTTTCCATTAATAACATCAGATAAAAATCTATAGTTATTGCAATTTAAAAGGAAAGTGATGTGAGAAGAAATCCATATGTCCAAATTTTAATATTACGGTAGAATTAGCGGATAGCGCGGAGCGACGATTTAAGTTGGTGTAGGCGGACGCTGAACTAGAGATATTTATTAGATATTAATTGAGCTGGCAGCTAACATTATTATATGAGAATTGACTATATCTAATTATCGTAATTAATATTTCTATATATATATTAATATGGTATATGTATAAATATATATGATCTTTAATGATATATATATATATATATAATTATATAATATTTTATATACTCATTAATAATTTATTAATATATTATATATTATTATATTTATTATTATTTATACTAATATATTATTGAATGAATTATAATACATAATAGTACGGATGGTCAGGTGTAAGGAGCGGGGAGGAAGCTGTTATAGTGTAGTCAAGTAGGTAGGCATCGAGAGAGTGCCTTGAGAGACGGAGAGGAGAGGTTAAGAGGAGAGGAGCACATGGAGAACTGGAGCCACGGGCGGAGGACATGGCAGGGGAGGGCTTGATCCTTGGAATTGTTATAGAATCATTACCAGCATTGTTTTTACATTTTAATATAATAATATCAAAAATTTCTTAACCACATATTTTATATAATATGAATCAACAGAAAATTTTGAAATTGTGAAGGAACCCGAGTCGAATGCTTTCGAAATTATTAGTTTATTTCAAATAATTTATTTTAACGAAACTAGTGGAGTGTCGTCATCTTAGCAATTATTTATAAATATAATTGTTCATTTATGATTTTTATTTAAGTGTTAATAAGGAAATAAATCGTGCATTATACTTTTTGGCATACGTTCACCAGGTATCTAAGTTAAACGGTGCAATGCTAATTGTATTCAGTTTGACCAGGTCTTATCGCATCATACTACTCTCTTTATCTAACATACTCTATAACTATTCAATAATTAACTTTCTTTATATATTATAAATAAATTCTTATTAAATATTCAATATTATATATATACATATCATCATCATAATCAGATGAATATTAAATACAATAATAATATATATATTATATATATATAATAATTCATTAATATACATAAAACTAACTATTATTAATCGGTCATATAGTACATCGACTAATGCATAATCGACTATATTATGATATGCCTACGCTGTATTAATCTGAATCTATGACTGATGAACTACCATCATTGCTTACCATTGATCATATACAATAATTAAATACATTACTATCCTTCCATATCATCTTACTATATAAACGACATTCTAATCAAGAGTTACCATATAAATTAATCAACTAATACATAATATAATCCAAATAATCATGATAACTAGTCCAATGATATCAATACATAAATAATAACGTCACATAACTAAATAATACTAACTCCATACACTAATATGACTACATAATACATACAATAATAATGACAAATATCCTTACCTAATACTCATAATCAGATTAACACTCATACTCAATACTACTAATCATCTAAAACATTCAACATACATATATATACTTTTACTTACTAATATCAATATAAATAACTTAATGTCACTACACTCAGTTACAAGGTTAATATCTAGATAATAACATCTGAGTGACATTAATAAACAATAGTATCCAACCTGTTTGATGTTGCGGCTCGGTCTTTTAGCGATTCTCCTGAGTGTCTTCCTTTTTGTGACTGAGTTGTAAACCACTTATCATTTAGTGTGTATTGTAAATAGGTATGTGGAAGGGAGGTTTGAACTATACTAAAATATTATTAAATATATATATTTATTATTATTATTTTATTATGGATTTTGCTACCTTTAATAATAATATAAATATTATTTTGTAAGTTAATTAATTCTATTGTGCTATTCAGTCTCCTCTGTGGTAGCTTATTCTTGATTATTAATTCCTGGGAGCTCTTCATATTACTTTCTCTTATGTGAGTATTGTGTGATTGTTAACTCTAAAGTTCTTAGTGTTTATTTGCTATACTTGCTTGAAATGTGTGTAATCATCATCTTACATATATTATTATTATTGCTATTAATTATTTTATTTATTATTAATTTATAATTATTATTATAATTATTAATAATACTATTTTTATTTTATTTTAAATGCATCAATATCATTATATATTTAAATTTTTATTTATGTTTCAGTTAGTTCAGTGGATTAAATTTATTATGATATTAAATTATTACTTATGCTGTGGGATCTTATATAATATATTAATACCATATAAAATTAATAATAAATTTATAATGCTTATAAATAAATATATATAATTATATGCACAAAATTACTTTGTAATAATCTATATATAATAGTATATAATAATAATATATATATATTAGTTTAAGAATTATTAACTAATAGTACCTGGGAATCATTTCTTGTACGTATTGATTAATTATTTATATATTAATATTATTATAATTAGAAGAAGAATTATAAAAATTTATTAAATGTTTTCTGCATATATATATGGAAAAATCAATGTTTCGATGTTATAATTATTATATAGTATATAGTTAATATATAATAATAAATATTAATAATATTTTAATATAATAAGTTTTGTGATATTATAATAAATTAAAAATGTATATTTATATTTTATTATTATATTTAATTAGATATATAGATATAAAATTTATTAATTTAATAATTATATTTATAAGTTATTAAGTTACTAATATTTTTTTTTATCAAATTTTAAAAAGGATGGAAAAAATAACATATATAATTATAATAATTATATATTATTAATGTATATATATTAGGTATATTATATTATATATTGATAATATTATTTATACATATTATATTATTAGTATATACTATAGATATATTAATAATTAGCATATAGTATGATAATTCATTATATTATATATATATATATAATTATATATATCATATATATATAATTTATTATAATATATAATATTAATAATTAATCATATATAAAGATTATTATATATATATATAATTTTTTTAACATATTTAATTGTCACCTACCTCACTTACACGGGCATAGTCAATCACCTATTATATTGCTGTGGTGTGTGGTGTTATCCCAGTGCCTTCAGAGGAGTCAACAACTAAAGGCAAAATTTACGCTAGTATCATATGTGGAGACGCTATGATTCGCAGGCTTTAGATAAGTGTTGTTTGGATAGAATTATATATTCTCAGTAGAGATACTCCAGGGTATAGAATGGAAAATGAGGTATTCCACAGAACAGATGTGGGCAGTAGATAAGAAGGAAGCATACTTCGCTAAGCGTATATAACATAGCTTAGGAGTTAGATATGAACTATAATCAACACTAATAAAACTCATTGTTGCATGAACTCAGAGCTGTACTTACCTCCTTATTTCTTACATTAAGTAGTAGGTCGATACGCCAAATGGTGAGAGCTTTACTTGCGAGTGAATTATAATAGCTTATCTCTCTGAAGCCACTCCTTGCCGCTATTGCTTTAATTAATCGGCTATTCCTATAGAAAGAGATATAAGCTACTACATCATCTGCGCCGCAAATTAGATTAATATAAAGAGGGGGTATTCAAGTTGATACTGAGGATAAGTTATCTGATAACAGTTATTATAATAGCTCCTTTGTTTGCTGCATTTTGAACATCGACCATCTGTAAATCACAATAATAAGGCCGGTGTGAATAAAACTCCATGATATAAGCTATACCCCCTCAGATGGATATATGAGAGCCAGTTTACTTTATCCATACAAGGACGGATGATAGTGGGGCTCCTTAGAGATTAATAAGTCATTGTGAAGATGATTAGTTAATCTGCGAAAGCGGTTGACATTTACCAATTAATTAATAATTGAATTCTGATTTATTAAGTCTACAAATCTAGAAAACTCCCAGGTTTCTTTTGAGGGCCGCCTTATATCTGATAACCGTTGTGAATTGTTAGAGGTTATCCTAAAGATATACGTTTTTTTGATTTTTATGTTATAAGGCCAAGGTATGTTTTGTATATATATTTGTCGAGACAGGAGAGTATCTTTTAGTAGAACCGTGATGAAGAGCGGTTAATTATAGGGACAATAGTTTGGTAAGTTGATAATGTTAAATTATTTTAATATCTCTCTAATTTATTATATAATATGATAATTTTGTATATATATATATTGCCAGTCTACTAGCTTGTAGAACAATTAAATAAATATCAGGAAATTCAGTATAATTTCCTCATAAAAGGAATACCAGTTTCAAGTCTGTGCTTGAAGTAAAAGGAAAAAATTATCAGGACTCGTATAATAGGTGCATATTCCTAAGATAATGATATAAAAAAGTAAAAGAGAGCAGAATTAAAAATAAATTGAGGTATTTTTATTATGAATGTAGATGTCGAGTTATCTGGTCTTTGATAGTAACATATAATTTTGTGATGAATTAGAGTTAGCTATTAGTGATAGTATGTGAGTAAGATATTATGAATAAAATTGATTAATAAGGATTTAAATTTATTGTAATAAGTTAGGAGATTTAAAGACATTGAAACTCCTTGAGGGACACTCACTTAAATTGACAGTAAAAGGGTAATAAGAATGATAAGTCGCCCCTATCTCAAATATACATGACTCCTCAGCATATTTAAGATCGATTTGAAAGAATAAAAAACTATAGATCATAAGTTATGAGCTCCATCATGATATTGAGTGAATAGGTGAGTTGTACACCACTGATAATAGGAGAGGTAGGATGGCCTTTTAAGTAAGCATAATTAGTAGTAACGCGTTAGCTATTATTTCTAAGTTCTCATAATGCTATTGGTAATATGTTACAAGCGCCACCACCGCAAAGTCTTCTCACACTATATACATAATAATTTTACTGTATAATGTTTCCTCTTATAGTTGGCGGATATAACAGTATAATCTCTATTAAGGTTTAGTATGAATAAGATTAGATAAGTATATTAATATAAGTAATCTGCCAGTTATTAATTATTAGACATTCAGAAGGCTCTGCCAGAAAGTCATTTACAAATGCCACAGTGCAATCGGTATCGCTTGTGTGTTGAGTGATTTTATTGATAGTCATTATGAAGATGCCCTGCGTGTGGCGGGCAAAAAACATGATTTGACGGCATTAATATACGATTATAGGGTTATAGGGCTATAGGGCGATAGCTGGTATAAAATTATATATGAAGGATCAGATTTTCGAGTGTCATTCTCTTTTATTTATAATTGACTCGGGTAATATGGTTGTGAATCATATTATGGCGTCTGTTTCCAACACTGAGGGAAAGTGTTGTAAGTATTGATACATAGAGATTTAGATCATATAGTTTGATAGGTAACCCTCGTAGGATGAAGCTCGTAGGGTTTGAATGTAGCTACTCAGGAAGCTACACTCCCTTCATAAATTCGAGGTTGAAAAGGAGAATGCTACATATACGTTAACGGGTATCACACCCGATCCTTTCCTTAATCATGTTAACGATTATGAATTTATTCAGGTGCCATTTGCCTATATTCCGATCAAATATTGTATTAATTCTTAACAGGCCTCAAATAAAGTAACCATGTGATAATAGGACATAAACCTATTGAGAGTAAGAGGTAAATAAGAGTATATAGTGACACAGGATATAGAAGGGGAAATATCATTACAATGTTAATTCAGTTCTCATCGATAATATGGTTGAGTTATAATGAGGTAAAAAGTAGTTATGCGTAAGAAGGATAGGGCGCTTTTTCTATGAATTGTGAGATGAATTAGTCTTACAGAACCATCTAAGAGTATCTCGTAATTAAAAGAGATGAGAAAGACCATAGTATTTAAAGATATAGTTGATTAGTATTGTTATTTTAGGCAATGAGGTACCAGAATAGATTTTGTCAGTATTGAAGTATAATGAAAATTAATCACAATAGGTAATAGGTTAGCTCACTATTTCGTTTAGATTGAAAGGCTCCGTCTATATTGATGACGTATATATCGATAGATATATATCGATAGATATCGATAATTCTAGTGCTTGTGATTATTGATAATATTTGGCTCCAGGGCAATCAGTGGTATTCATATATATATAGTTAATATATATATGAAATAGATTATATAATTATATATGATATATATGGTTTAATATTATAATAATATTGAAATTATATATTATAAATTATTAATTATTATATATTGATAATATAATATTTATATAATTATTTAATTTATTATATATATATATATATATAATAATGATATAGTAATAATATATATATATTAGTATATATATAATATAATAGTATGATTATATTAAATATTTAATATAATATTATATATATAATATGATCTTAAATATATTATATTTTATATTTATTTATATATATTAATTATATATATGTAATATATATTTATAATATATATATTACTAATTATTAAATATTATTTATATTATTATATATATAAATTATATATATATAATTATATATATATATTAATTATAATAATATAATATAATTAAATATATTTATATATTATATATATGTATTATATATAAATATATATATATACTATATTTATATATATTAATAAATTAAATATATAATATATAATTAATCATGTATTGAAAGATAATATAATATTTAATATTATACCGTCATATGTGAAACTGATAGTTTAGAGGGTAAATAGTGACCTTGTCATCAAGATAAGTCAAAGATGGTGCTCTAAATAATTAGATCCTTCGTTCAGAAAATAAAAACCAGTAAATTAATGGAATTCATTCAAATTTCTCTAGTCCCCACAGTTTACTATAAGAAAATATTGTTAGCTAGCTACTGCTATATGAACAGTCGTCTAATGATTTGATAACATTGTTAAGCTAGCAGACTTAACTACGGAAAAAAAAATCTCAGTGAAGATCTTTACAGAAGCTTAACTAACTATCCACAATAGCCGTAAGTTGGTTTAACTCATAGATCATGATCAAAACCGCTTAGACCATGTAATTACTGGTAGCAAATTGTATACCAATATATGCTATTCAATTTAGTGTATAAAAATTAGTAAATAACCTTCCATAAAACGTTCTAAATATAGATGAAATATTATTGACGATTCACATACACTCTTCTCCTTTCACCACCCTTAACTGCTTCAAAAACTACAAATTGGTATCTGCAATAAGGTCTATACTTGATTCAACTCACTCATACTCAGCCTACTCAATTAACCCCCACAACTAACATATCATCTACATATAATCAACACTCATCAACAGTAATAATTATTTACAATTCTAACACAAAATAGATAGTAATCTCTTTACAACATATTATCTAAAACCTCTCATATACATGAAGGAATATATTATGTCTCTTTAAACTAACACATAAGGTACATTACACATAGTATCATCTCCTTGATAGAAGTAAAAGTACCTACGTCTTATCACGTAATAATAATTATCCAGGAACTCCATAAAATTCTTAGTGGTGTCATATGATGCCATCTTCACATCAAAAACCTTCCAAGTTATTGGAGTAAACTACCTTATTAAATTTATTATACATTAAATACTCTATAACAATCGATATACATCCCATTAACGCATCACCTGTAAACATAGTAACTATCAATCAGGCACATATAGATAATATACCGATGCAACACCATATCTAAAGATTATCTAACCCTTCAGTTATCAAATATACATATATTGATATTGATAAATAGATATAAGTATCCTACTATACAAATATGTCTAATATAATTGTTAAATCATCTATATTTCTATATCCCTATATTACCTCTAACTCAATTGAAGATGCGTATACCACAACTGTCTACTCTCAAATATATTGAAAATTACAACTGAACTATAATAATAATAATGTATAATCATTTCCGATATAAATCTTTCTATCAACCTCCCAATACTCTCTTTAACATTTAATGGGAGGTGAGACTGTTCAACTCCCCTACACCACGCCTTAATAAATGGTACAACGCACAAAGAGAATGAAAATCAAAAGGAACACACTCATAGTGGCAGCCTTTGAAAAACGCTAAACATCCTAAACAACACAACAGCCAATTACTCCAGAAGATAAACGCCGATACTATGACTTACTAATTAGACCATAATACTCCAATTAAATATGCATCAAATACACCTAGTATGGGATCATAAAATATATTATATATTTCTCTAGACCAAATTTACACACACAATAAAACTCCATGCTTGTTATTCTATTTATGTCAATATATATAATTCAATATTCTTAAACAATAAACTCAACGATAATACATTTACTTCTCAATCTATCCTTAAGGAGACACATACCTGTAATAAATATAAAATGTAGTCAGGTACTCTAAGATAAGTCCAATATATACTTATACTCTGGAACTCAGTAAAAAATAATTAACATAAAATTATACTAAGAGAGTAAACATGGACTGGATTAGCACAATTACTGTCCGACTATAATAAAATTCTCAGTATACCATCCCCATTTAGAAATATCCAATTATACGGCGATCAATAACACTTCAACAAAGCATACAATAAACTTACTTCATATATTAATTAATTCCAATATAAGAGATCATATCTAGCAATATCTCTCAATCCAACATATAGGAGTTAATGTATATATAATATAATAAAATTATTAAGTCATTTACCTCTATACTCTTTAAATAATACCTGAAATAATAGATAACAACTAATCATATAATAACAATAGCATATACTTCTCACTTAGAATAAATAAATTAATACTCCCTTACAGTCATTCATAATCGGACATAAACACAGTGATGTGTAATAAAGTAATCGTCCTTGAATGTAATTTCATTCTCACATAGTATCCAGATCTATAAATATCACCATACTTAACTGAAATTAGAACACACTACTGTCTTCATTGAAATCAATACATTCCAATACACTTACCTTCTTCTAAGATAACTATTAATCCAAAACTCCTATATCATTATAACGAAATAACACAACTCAGAAGTTATATTTTAGTAGTAAAACATTAAATAATGATACTCCATATTTCATAATCTATCAAATGTTAATAAATCACACACTCAACCAGATGATCTCATATCATAAATTAATTCCTAAAATTCGTAGAAAAAACCTCCTAAAGAACATACATAATTAAATCACGCCAAAAAATAAATTCCTATACGTATAACTTGATACTTGCGCTAAGCTCGTAAGCTGAAGGATGAGAAATCCATTTGAAGGAATATGAGAGATGACTTATAAAATTAGCGACTCACCAGATAAAGTTGTTAGAAGCTAGTATCTGTCGTTAGGCTCTCACAGCGTAAAGGTGTTATTACTACGCTAAGATTCAAAAAGAACCTCAACCAAAACTCGTGTAGTGTAGGAATAAGAAGAGATATCTCCCAAACCTCCACCTACATAATATATATATATATATATATATATATATATATAATATACATATATATATATATAATAAAATATATATATATTACTATATATAATATAAAATATATATATAATTAATATATATAATTATATAATATATATTATATATATATATTATATATATATATATATAATATATATATATAGTATATATATAGTATTATATAATATATATATATATATATATATAATATATATATATATATAATATATTATATATATATTAATATATATATATATTATATATATATATATATATATATATATATTATATAATATAAATATATATATAAATCTATGCAGTATTATATAATATAATATATTATATAATATATTATAATATAATATTATAAATAATATATAATAATATATATATATAATATAATATATATATATAATATATATATATAATATATATATCTATATTATATATTATAATATACTATTATATATATAATAATATATATATACTATTATATATATATACTATTTTATATAATATATATATATAATATATATAATTATATATATATATAATATATATTAATATATATAATATATTATATATATATATATTACTCGAATGCTGTACTATACAAATTAACACTTGTAGAAACTTCAAAATATTTCGAGATAAAATCAATTTATAAAAAATATAATAATTAACATAAATAATAATAAAATGAATAATAATAATAATAATAATAATAATAAAATAATAATAAATAATAATAATAAATAATAATAATAATAAATAATAATATAAATAATAATAATAATAAAAATAATAATAATAATAATAATAATAATAATAATAATAATAATAATAATAATATAATAATAATAAATTATACATTACTATTCATTACCATTACCATTACCATTTCATTATCATTTCATTACCATTTCATTACCATTGCCATTACCATTACCATTACCATTAACATTAACATTAACAGTATATGGCCTCATTCCGGTAGTGTGGTTCATTTGACCACACGCGTCCAGGACCTACTGAGCTGCTTTTTTGAGCCCATTTTTGTTACCCTTTTTATTGACCTTTTTGGCTTGACCTTTTTTGGGCTTGACCTTTTTTGAGCCCTTTTTTTTGCCTTTACCTTTTTGGGCCTTGACCTTTTTTGGGCCTTTACCTTTTTTTCGCCCCAACCCTTTGATCCTCCATGGGTCATTTTTGGCCAACGGTATTGAGAACCCTAATTTTGAGAACCCTATTTTTTGAGAAACGCTAATTTTTTGAGAACCCTAATTTTTTGAGAACCCTAATTTTTTGGCAAACCCTAATTTTTGGCCATCCTTAATGTTTTCGAGCAACCCTAATTTTTTGGCCAACTTCGAAGAAGCGGTTGGGCGCAATACGGTTGCGTCAGCAACCCGTTGTCGTGATTACCCCCCTATTCTTACGCCCCCTAAATTTTTTCGACCGTGCCATTTTGCCACGGTAATTTTTGATCTTCCTTTGGGCTAGCCCATATTTTTGATCGTCTTATTCGTCCTTGACCTTGGCATATACCATGGTCATTTTTTGCCCACGGTAATTTCAACAGCTTCCGTCTTTCCCAGGGACAATTTTGCCCAGGTAAATTTTTTATCCCACTCGTGGCCCACTCCGTCAATATTCGTTCCTAACTTGTACGCAAGTATGGACCTACCCTAACTTGAACACCTCATCACGTGCCGTGCGGCACCACACACACCACACCACACACACACACACACCCTTACCATACATTCACTATGACACTTTACATTTACCCATAGCCACTTACATTTACACTTATACACACGTGCGCGTGCGCACACACATACCCACCCTTGAACAGATTACCATCGGGTCAAATTGACCCACGGTAATTTTTTACCCTTCCTTTAGGGACTTAGCCCTTTTTGTCTAACCTGTTTTGACCATCGATATTTTCGGACTGACCTGCCCATAATACCATGTCCATTTTGACCCACGCTGAACTTGATGGCTTTGATGGTCCCCAAATCACCGTAAAAGTCTCTAGTGATGTTCTATAGTGTTCTATGAATAATAGATTTGAGTGCCAGGTGAGTGCAGGTGAAGTGCCAAGTGAGTGCCAATGCGTGCCAATGAGTGCCAAGTGGGTGCCAAATGAGGGCCAAGTGAGTGCCACATAGTGCCAAGTGAGTGCCACATAGTGCCAACTGATGCCACCTTTTTTCAAGGCTTTTTCCTACTCCCCTGATCCCGCGAATAGCCTAAAATGACTGGGTGCCTACCCCAGTGATAAGGTATCCGAGGAATCGAATGGTGTATATTATACAAACTGCTAGGATGCTTCCTACTATGAGTTAGTACTATGACACCTATAAGCACTTACACTCTCCCTAGACACTTACATTAAACCATATACACTTACACTCATCCATAGACACAGATACACTTTCACTTACACTCACACACTCGATATTTGATGATCAACATTAATGCCTCAGCATTGATGCCTTAGATTAATGCCTCAGCATTGATTCCTCAGCATTAAATGCCTCAGCATTGATGCTCCTTTGAAGTTTCATCTTTGATGACTCATCTTGATGACGTCTTCTTTGATACCATCTATATTGATGATTCATCTTTGATGAAATCACTTTTGATGGCTCATCTCTACCATACATCAAAGAACAGAGTTAATATTAATGTTTCCCCCCGTTCATAGCGGCCCACTCACGGGCGCAGTGTGCGCCCTCCGCGTGAAGGCTGACAACCCCGCACCAGCAGGTGCGGAACCCGCCGCGTTCCCCGCCCGCCGCGTGCGCCCGCAGGCGCAATTTTTCCGCGTACCCGCCCGCGTGCGCCGCAGGCGCAATAATTCCGCGACCACACCGCCGCGTGCGCCCGCAGGCGCAATGTTTCCGCATCCCGCGCGAATGAAAATATATATACTATAAGTCATTCATTTTTATTTCATACTAAAACATTTCAAAGAATTTCTTTTCAAATATATCAACTATCATTCTATCTCTATTCTCTTTGCCTAATATTTTACATTAAAACTTTTCGCGAACCTAAAATGTACTCATTACAGAACTATTATTAACACATATATTTATTAACATTATTTTACTTTAATACTTTTACTTAATACTTTTAATTATAAATTTTTAAAAATTGTATGTAAGAAGAAAAAATTCAGAGTGCCTGATATATAAACATTTTTTTAATAAATTGTACGAAATTTTATTAATAACATATACTTTAATTATAAGCAGTAAAGCAGTAAAACAAAATCAGTGTTATTAACTAACACCTAGGGGATTAGTAGGCTATGTTTTACTGCTTTTACTGCTTAACTTTCTGCTTTAACTGCTTTAACTCATGTTTTACTGCTTAACTTTCTGCTTTACTGTTTAACATGTTTTACTGCTTTTACTCTCTGCTTTACTGTTTTACCTCTCTGCTTTTACTGCTTAAACTCTCTGCTTTACTGCTTTACTCATATATTTATTAACATTTTAATGTTTTCTTTTATATTTTATTGTTTTAATACTTTTATTTATTATTTCTATTTTTAATTTTTACTTAATACTTTTTAATTTTTTAATTTGTACATGTAAGGAAGAAAAAAACTAGAGTGCCTGATATATAAACATTTTAATTTAATAAAATTGTACGAAATTTATTAAAAACATACTACTTTTAACATACCTTAAAGCCGTAAAGCAGTAAAACAATAGAAGGTGTTATAACCTACACAGAGGGAATAGTAAGGCCTTGTTTTACTGCTTTACTGCTTAACTTTCTGCTACTGCTTTAAACTCATGTTTTACGCTTAACTTTCTGCTTTATGCTTTAACTTTCTGCTTTACTGCTTTAAATTTCTGCTTTACTGCTTTAACTCATGTTTTACTGTTTAACTCATATGTTTTACTACTTTAGCTAATAGATGACAAGCAAATCTTTATTTTTATTTTAATACTTTTTATTTATTTTTATTATAATTATTTTTATTTTATTTTTATTATTATTTTATTATTTTTATTATCTTATGTTCCTTTATAGTTTTTACGCAATGTAACATTACGTTTTTTATTTTTTTTGTTTAAATACTTTTTTTTAATTTTATTATTTATTTTTATTTATTTTTATTATTATTTTACATTTCTATATTAGTTGATCTGAAGGTGGAATACTATTTTTATTTACTTCATGCCTATTGTTATTAATATTAGACACAACACACACACACACCACACACAAACACACACCACACACACACACGAACACACATTCCTAGACACTTATACACACATCCACTATGACACTTATACACACATTCACTATGAACTTATACAAACACACTATTCATATGAACGTCCACTTTTTCCATAGCATTTACATTTACACTTACACTCACACACAGATTTACTTACAACACGCAGATTTACTTACAACTCACAACCAGAATTACTACACTCACAACACACAGCAACACAGATTTACTTCCACACGCAGATTTATACACTCACACACAGATTACTTACACTCACACCACGAGATTACTTACGCTCACACAGGATTTACTTACACTCACACCAGATTTTACTTACACTCACACAGATTTACTTACACTCACAAACAAGATTTACTTACACACACGCACACTCACTTACAAATATACGTATAAATTATTAAAACATTTTATGTTTTCATTTAACACGTACATTTATAAAATTATTTCAAAGTTTCTTAAACTTCTATAATAAATCATCATCTTTGAACAAAGATTTATTATTAACTGTTAATACTTTTTGTTTATACATTTTATAACTATCACTTTTTAAAATAATTTAACTAAAAATGAAATATTATTTAAAAACATATATTTTACGTAACCTTAAAGCATAAATCAGCAAGGTTAGTCCCTAACACCTCTAACACCAGCTATATGCCCACGTTTTGTTCTAGTGATTAACCTGCTTTACCATCATCTTACCCATCGTAATAAAGTATAAAAATAACAAAATAAGTGCTTCTCTGCTAACATATCATGTATTTTATTTAAAAATCTTTCTAAGTTCTTATTTGATAAATAACAATTATTCACTTACATTTATATTATTCGCTCGAAGTTTTTTAAAAATTTTCAAAAGTTTTTTAAAATAATTCGGATTTTCTTTTATTATTATTATTATTATCTATGTACATTGGACAATCCATCACGAGAAAACACAACAACCCGCACTCCTTACAGATACGAAACTGACGTGACCTCTCTCTGTAAAATGTGTTGAATATAACTACTTAGTCTAAATTTAGGATAATCCTTTTTGTACCCCCGGGGCGAATTTAGGCCTAATTCCCGGTCAAAAATATATTTCAAATCTGACCTTTTTCTCGTAATATGTGCTGCAAAACTACGTTAGGGCCAAATTTAGGCTATAAATTTAAGGATAAACCTTTTGTATCCCAGCTTGATTTAAGCCTAAAGTACTAGGTCAAAGGTAATGTCCAAGTTATAGACAAGAATCGGAATCAATGTTATTTATTATTTTATTAAAGCTATCATTCTTCTTACCTGCTTAAAGGATTACTCCGTCCACTCACAAGAACGGTAAGATCCTTATCTCTATATGACCTCGTATGTGATTGGTCGAGAATTATTTTATCGCTTTTAGGTATGAAAAACATGTTTTTTCATATCCTGAACCTTACCTGTGATTGGATGAAAATTATATTTGAGGATGCGTGTTTTAGACCCAAACTCATTTTAAAATCATATTCGTTTTGGCTGTTAAGCGGTGCACAAGTTCTCTGATTTGTAATAAAGGTGCTCTATTTTCACTAAGTGTATATCATGAATCACCTTAACAAGTATACCTCAATACAAGACATTATCCAGTGGGAAATCAAGATCCCCGGAAGTAGGGTTTCATTCTTATATAAAAGAAAACCCGATGGATTTGAATTTTTCAAGTGTGCCACCCAATCACCCTGTTATAATACAAAGCGTATTTTCGTGAGTCCAGATGAATTACTTTGTATATGTAATCACACTGAAGAGTGGCTTACAGAATACTTTAAACCAAGCTCAGCTTTAAACTGGACCGAAACAGTTATTAGCCTGTGCGAAGAAACCAGCGATAAGCAACTTACTCTAGCATTTTATAAACATCAAAACATAATCAGTTTGGAAGTTAGATTATGGGAGAGAAATAATGAAACAGCAGTATTTGAACCTACATCATTTGGATTCTACATTTCAGGCCTAGCGCAGATGAAATATATGTTAGAGGTACGTAAGCGCATGTTAATACAGCTGAAGAAGACATATGTGTTATCTAATTACGTAACCGTAATTCATTACATGTTATACCAAGAATACTACGCATTTAAGAAAACCCTGATCGATGATCCTACGGTTATCATCGACCGCTTCCTAAGTTCTATAGACGTACAGAAATTCATTTATCTACTTAGAAAACAATGGCAAGAAAGTATTTATGCAGGTGACCCAGAATGTAAATATACTATGATATCTGAGCGGGAACTTTTTACGTATGTGTTAACTGAAGGTATTACTGAGACACGAAACTATATCATCGATAATGATATAAATGATTGGCATATCTGCAAAGATTTGGAGAATTTTAATATAAAATAATCATAAACATTATGTGTAAATATGTATGTGGAAGTGTTATATATAATAATGCATGCAAAATATCGAGTGTGAACCTTATATAAAATCATTGTATATAATTTAATTTTAGCCTTACAATATATATAAAATATATATAATATATATATAGTTATATATTAATATATATATATATAATATATATATATATAATATATATTAATATATATATAATTATATATATATAATAATATAATATATATATATATATATATCTATATTATATATATATATAAATTACTGTAAGAAATATTATTCAAATCTAATTATATAGATAAAAGTTTTTATATCCTTAATTACTTTCTTAAAATACGAATATTTGACATGTATGTTAAGAGTTTAAATGAACGAAACCCAGGTTCAGGATATGAAAAAAACATGTTTTTCATACCTAAAAGCGATAATATAATTCTCGACCAATCACATACGCAGTCATATAGAAGAATAGGCTTACCGTTTCTGTGAGGCACGGAGTAATCCTTTAAGCGGTAAGAAGGGAAATATATTTATAACTAATAATAACATTGATCTCGATTCTTGTCTATACTGGAAATACCTTTTGACCTGGTATTATTAGGCTTAATCACCTGGGATACAAAAGGTTTATCCTAAATTTATACCTAAATTTGCCTAACGGAGTTATTGCACCACATTTTACAGAAAAAGGTCAGTTTTAAATATATTTTGACCTGGGAAATTAGGCCTAAATCGCCCCAGGGTACAAAAAGGATTATCCTAATTTAGACCTAAGGTAGTTATTTCAACACATTTTAAAGAGAGAGGTCACGTCAGTTTCGTATCTGTAAGGAGCGCGGGTTTTTGTGTTTTCTCGTGATGGATTGTCAATGTACATAGATAATAATAATAATAAAGAAAATCCGAATTATTTAAAAAACTTTGAAATATTTTTAGTTAACATCGAGCGATAATATAAATGTAAGTGAATAATTGTTATTTTTAAATAAGAACTTAGAAAGATTTTAATAAAATACATTTTATGTTAGCAGAGAAGAACTTATTGTTAATTTTTAATACTTAACATGGGTAAAGATAAGTAACAGCAGTATAGTCACTAAGAACATAATAACGTGGCAAATAGCTTGGCTGGTAGAGGGTGTTAGGGACTAACCTTGCTGATTTATTGCTTTAAGGTACGTAAAATATTGTTTTTTAATAAAAAAATTTTCATAAAAATTTTAGTAAAAGTTATTTTAATACTTGATAGTTATAAAATTATAAACAAAAAGTTTACAGTTTAAAATAAATTCTTTGTTCAAAGATAATGATGGATTTATTATAGAAGTTTTAGAAACTTCTGAAAATAATTTTGTTATATTTGAATGATTAATAAAACATAAAATGTTTTTAATAAATTATACGTTATATATCTGTGTAAGTGAGTGTGCGTGTGTGTAAGTAAACTGTGTGTGAGTGTAAGTAAATCTGTGTGAGTGTAAGAAATCTTGTGTAGAGTGTAAAGTAATCTGTGTGAGCGGTAATTAAAATCTGTGTGTGAGTGTAGAAATCTGTGTGTTGAGTGTAAGAATCTGCGTGTGTAAGTAAAACTGTGTGTGCGTGTGTGTGAGTGTAAGTAACCTGTGTGAGTGTAAGTAAATCTGCGTGTGTAAAGTAAATCTGTGTGTGAAGGTGTAAGTGTAGAATGTAAAAATGTCTATGGGAAAAATTGTAAGTGTATAGTGAATGTGTGTTGTATAAGTGTCAGTAGTGAATGTGTGGTCATAGTGTCATAGTGAATGTGTGTATAAGTGTCATAGGGAAATGTGTGTGTGTGTGTGTGTGCTGTGTTTTGTGGTGTGGTGTGTGTTCTAAATAATAACAATAGGCAAGAAGTAAATAACACTACGTAAAATAAAAAATAAAAATAAGATAATAAAAATAATAAATAATAATAAAAAGATATTAAGGTAATAATAAAAAAAATACAATGGCATTTGAAGGCAAAACAAATTAAAGATAATGTTACACTACGTATAAAAAGTAAAAATAAAAATATGATAATAAAATAATAAAAGATAATAAAAATAAATAAAAAATATAAAATAAAAATAAATAAAAAGTATTAAAATACATAAAAAACATAATGGCTAATAAATATATGAGCTTAAAGTAGTAAAACATATGAGTTAAAACAGTAAAGCAGAAGTTAAAGCCAGTAAAGCAGAAAGGTAAAAGCAGTAAGCAGAAAGTTAAAGCAGTAAAACATAGAAGTTAAAGCAGTAAAACATGAGTTAAGGCAGTAAAGCAAGAAAGTAAAGCAGTAAAGCAGAAAACAAAGGCATACTAATCCCCCTAGGTTTAGGTAAATTATACCCCTTGTTTTACTGCTTTACTGCTTAAGGGTATAAATATACGCTGGCATAAATTTTTTTACAATTTTAATTAAAAATAAAATGTTTATATAATAGACACTCTGTGTTTTTCTTCTTCTACATTACAAATTAAGAAATAAAATCAAGTATTAAAACCAAAAATAAAATTTCAATACTAAATAAAGAAGTATTAAAACAAAATAAAAAATAAAAAGAAAACATAATGTTTAATAATATATGAGTTAAAGCAGTCAAAGCAGAGAGTTAAAACAGTAAAGCAGAGAGTTAAACCAGTAAAGCAGAAGAGTTATCGAAGCAGTAAAACAATGAGTTAAAGCAGTGAGTTAAAGCAGTTAAAGCAGTAAAACCATGAGTTAAAGCAGTAAAGCAGAAAAGTTATAAGCAGTAAAGCAGTAAAACAAAAGGCTACTAATCCCTTTGTTGCTGTTAGGTAATAACACTCTTTGTTTTTTACTGCTTACTGCTTTAAGGGCTGTACAGATACTGTTTTTAATAAAATTTGTATAATTTTAATTAAAATAAAATCTTTAAGGAGACACTCTGAATTTTTTTTCTTCTTACATACAATTCTTTAAAATTTATAAATTAAAAAGTATCAAAGTAAAAAAGTATTAAGTAAAAATAATGTTAATAAATTATATGTGTTAAATAATAGGTCTGTAGTGAGTTACAGTTTTAGGTTTGCGAAAAAGCTTTTAATAAAATGTTTAAGAATGTAATAAAAATGAATGACTCATAGAATATTTGAAAAGAAATTTTTGAAATGTTTAAGTATGAAATAAAAAATGAATGACTTATAGTATATATATTTTCATTCGGGCGGATGCGGAAATATTGCGCCTGCGGCGCACGCGGCGGTGGGTACGCGAAATATTGCGCCTGCGGGGCCCGCCGGGGGCGGGTACGCGGAAACATTGCGCCTGCGGGCGCTCGCGGCGGGCGGGAACGCGGGGTCGCACCTGCTGGTGCGGGGTGTCAGCCTTCACGCGGAGGCGCACACTGCGCCCGGTGGGGCCGCTTATAACGGGGGAAAGACATTAATATTACTCTGTTTCTATGAGTGGGTAGAGATGAGCCATCAAAGGTGATTCACCAAAGATGAATCATCAATATAGATGGTATCAATGCTGCGGCATCAAAGATGAATCATCAAAGATGAACCTTCAAAGTTGAGGCATCAATGCTGGAGCATTAATCTCGAGGCATCAATGCGAGCAATTAATGCTTGAGGCATCAAATGCTGGAGGCCATTAATGCTGAGTCATCAAAAATACGAGTGTGTGAGTGTAAAGTTAAGTGTACCTGTGTGTGGGATGTGAGTGTAGTGATATCGGTTTTTTAATGAAGTCCCTATGGAGAGTGTAAGTGCTTATAAAAGTGCTATAAAAATACTAACTCATAGAGGATAGCATCCCCTAAGCAGTTTGTAATAAACACCATTCGATTCTCATACCATTATCACCTAGGGTAGACACCCATATTAGGGCTACTCTAGGCTAGGGGAAGCTAGAAAAGGCTTGAAAAAAGTGGCATTCAGTTGGCACTATGTGGCACTCACTGGGCACTATGTGGCACTCACTTGCCACTCTTGGCACTCACTTGGCACTCCTTGGCACTCATGGCACTCACTTGGCACTCACCTGGCCCTCACCTGGCACTCATCTAATACACATAGAACACTAATAGAACATCACTAGATACCTTATTACGGTGATTGGGAACCATTCAGAGCCATCAAGTTAGCGTGGTCAAAATTGACCCATGGTAAATGGCAGGTCAAGTTCCGAAATTATCATAGGTCAAAACAAGGTTAAGAACATCAAAAAAGGCTAAGCTCCCTAAAAGGAAGTAAAAATTACGTGGGTCAAATTGAGCCCATGTATCTGTCAAGGTGTGTATTGTGTGGTGCCACGCGCACGTGTGATAAGTGTAAATGTAAGTGTCTATGGTAAAAGTGTAAGTGTCATAGTGAATGGATGTATGTGTGTGTGTCGTGTGTGTGTGTGTGGTGTGTGGTGCTGGTGTGCACGCGCCCGTGTGTAGGTGCTTCAAGTTAGGGTAGGTCCATACATGCGTTCAAGTTAGGAACGGAATATGTGACGGGTGGGCCACGAGTGTAAAAAATTACCGTGGGCAAAATTGTCCCATGGAAGACGGAAGGGCTGGTTGAAAATTACCGTGGGCCAAAAATGACCATGGTATCTGCCAAGGTGGTCAAACTAAGGTAAAGCATCAAAACAATAGGGGCTAAGCCTAAAGGAAATCAAAAATAACCGTGGGCAAAAATGGCCCACGGTCGAAAAAATTAGGGGGCGTAAATAGGGGGGTAATAACACGTACAACGGTTGCTGACCCAACCGTTTGGCGCAACCCTTCTTCGAAAGGGTTGCCAAAAAGGGTTGCCGAAAAATTAAGGTTGCCCAAAAATTAGGGTTTGCCAGAAAATTAGGGTTCTCAAAAATAGGGTCTCAAAAAAATTAGGGTTCTAAAAAATTAGGGTTCTTTCAAAAAATTAGGGTTCTCAAAAAATACCATGGGCCAAAATACCCGATGGAGATCAAAGGGTTGGGCGCAAAAAAGGCTAAACGGCCCAAAAAAAAGGTCAAGCCCAAAAAAGGTCACATAGGCAGGTAAAAAAATTGGGCTCCAAAAAGTGTCAACCCCAAAAGGTCAGCCCCAAAAAGGTCACCACAGGTAAAAAAAATGGGCTCAAACAGCCTCAGGTAAGGTTCCTGGACGCTTGTGTCAAAATGACCAACACACTACCGGAATGACGGCATACATACATTAACAATTACATTAACATAACATTAAACATAACATTAACACTTAACATTAAATTTACATACCATACACATTACTATTTCTATTCGCAATTGCTATTGCTATTGTTATTACTATTACTATTACTATTACTATTACTATTACTATTACTATTACTATTACTATTACTCAGAGGTGGGCACCCCGCTCATTTAGGGGTAGTCCGCTAGCGCACCTCCGCACCTCGAGAAAACGTAGTCCGCTAGCGCTCCTCCGGCACCTATTCAAGACCAATCAAACCTCCGCATCGCAAGTCGCACTCCCGCACGTCTTCGCTAATATGTGCGACTTCACAAAAGGTTTTAATATTAAATACTAAATAGTATATATACCTACAAAAAATTTATTTCATAATATTATTATGATAAAATTGAATGAATATTTACAAAATCTCAAGATTTTCCTCTTCCTCCTCAATATCTTCTTCAAAAGACAAGAAATCCATATTACCTTTCAAAAAGATTAGTTGCTCAAATTAAAAGCAGTTAAGGCTGACTCTCTTTGCCCTCACGATATCCCCACGAATACTAAATATTCGCTCTACAGCAGCAGAACCAGGGAGAGGTGTATTATGTTTTATGAACAATTTCAACAAATTCTGCCTATGCTGAAAGGAAAGATGTCCTTGGTTGAGAGGAGTGCTGGTGTTTAGTCGCTTTCACACCCATTGCTATCTTAAGGTCCCTTACGAAATCATTCTGCCTCCTCTGAAATATTTTGACTCACCCTGTCCTCACCCATCAGAAGGTCTCATTCGTTCAGACTTTAAGTAGATATCTCTTAAATTCCTCGACGCCTTTGCCAGATCGATGCTAATGCACGCTATCAGCTCGGTAACTATATTAGTATATATATATATAGTATATATATATAATATTATTATATATATATATCTATATATAAATATATAATAATATAATATATATATTATATATAATAATAAAATATATATATATATCAAAGAATATTCTGTGGCACAAAAAACGCAACAATTATTGTATTTTCAATGGTCCTAAGATGGTTGAACCTTATCCTCTTGAGATGGTACTCCAGTACTCAGCAATTAATGCGGATGAGAAAACCGGGTGCTTTAAAAACTGCTTGAAGCGTTCTTTTGGGGACGTGGGATGGCTTTAGTGGGATAATAGCGCCTGTTACTGTAACTCAAGCAGCGTAGTTTCCATGTGTTCGAAATCCCGCTGAGAAGAAGTAAAATGCTTCTGTGACCATTCATTTAAAGGTAAGGGTCAACCCACTTAGGACCATTTGATATATAATATATATATATATATATATATATATATATATATAATATTATATATAATATATATATAATATAATATATATAAATATATATATATATAATATATAATATAATATTCAATCATTCTTGTAAAACCAAATATATATAATATATATATAATATAATATATAATATATATATATATATATATAATATATATATATATCTATATATATAATATATATATATATATATTATAATATATATAATATATATAATAATATATATATATATATATAATATAATATATCTTATAATTAATATATAATATTATATATATATATAAATATATATATATATATATATATATATATATATATATATATATATATATATATAATATATATATATATTATATATTATATATATATATATATATAATATATATATATAATATTAATATATATTATATAATATATATATATATATACCGTATTATAATTATATAATAATATATATATAATATATATATATATATATATATATATATATATATAAATATATAATATATATATATACTATATATATATATATAATATATAATATTTTTATGGGTTTACACAGAATTGATTTAGTTATATTGCCTAGTTATTATAGTAATAATATATTAATTAAAGATATAGATGAGGGTAATAGCATTCAGTCTATAATATTAATTTAAATCTTATTTTTTTAAAGGTACCATTAAGGAGGTGAGACTGTTTTGGAATTTAATTAATTAAAAAACAAAAGGTTAGACCTAAAGTATAATCAGTTACAAAATTAAAAATAAAAATAATATTTCTTTATTATACCTAAATAGAAATTCCTTAATAAGTAAACTATACTTTCATTTTTCAAAAAGGTGCGGAACAAAAGAGCGGAAACTTTTTTTGATCCGCACGTGCAAGTCCGCGAATTTCCTGACGACTCCGCACCTCCGCTAGTCCGCACCTTTTTTGGTAGTCCGCTCGGAGCGGACTAGCGGACTAGCGGACTAAAGAGCGGAAGTGCCCACCTACTGCTATTACTATTACTATTACTATTACTATTACTATTACTATTACTATTATTAATATAATAATAATATTAATAATAATATTAATAATTCCAATTCTAATAACTTGATTCAAAAAATAAACAATTTACATCAATAAGTTTAACATACAGTTATAATATATATTTCTAGTATAATACAATACTTAATGATATACAATTTCTGGAAGGGGGTTACTAATTGTAACAGAGTGTTGTGTCCTTCGAGCCCCAGAAATAATACAAATGTAAATAAATTTAAGTAATTTGGTTCAAGGATTGAGCTTAATGTAATCCACTTTAACAATTATAATGCAATTAAATTACCTTATAATAATAATAATAATAATAATAATAATAATAATAATAAATAATAATAATAATAATAATAATAATAATAATAATAATAATAATAATAATAATAATAATAATAATAATAATAATAATAATAATAATAATAATAATAATAATAATAACATAATAATAATAATAATAATAAAAATAATAATAATAAAAATAATAAACAAAATAAAAAAAAAATTATAAAAATAATAAAAATAATAAAAAGAAAAAGAAAACAAAAAGAAAAAGAAACAAAAACAAAAAAAAACATAAATAAAAATACAAAGAAAGCAAAAACAAAAACAAAAGAAAAAAGAAAAAAGAATAAAGAAAAAAGAAAATAGAAAAAAAGAAAAGAAATAGAATAAGAAAAAGAAGAAGAGCACTAATATTAATGATAATACTAATAAAAATAATAGGAACAATTATAACTAATAAAAATAATAATAATTAATAATTAATAATTAATAATTGATAATTGATAATTGATAATTGATAATTGATAATTGATAATCGATAATCGATAATTAATAATTAATATTTGATAATTGATAATTGATAATCGATAATCGATAATCGATAATTGATAATTGATAATTAATAATTGATAATTGATAATTAATAATTAATAATTAATAATTGATAATTGATAATTGATAATTGATAATTGATAATTGAAAATTGATTATGATTATGATTATGATTATGATTATGATTATGATAATATAAATAATAATAATAATAATAATAATAATAATAATAATAATAATAATAATAATAATAATAATATAATAATAATAATAATAATAATAATAATAATAATAATAATAATAATAATAATAATAATTAATAATATAATTAATAATAATAATAATATAATAATAATAATAATATTAAATAATATAATACTAATAAATAATAATAGAAGATAGAAGAAGAAGAAGAAGAAGAAGAAGAAGAAGAAGAAGAAGAAGAAGAAGAAGAAGAACGAAGAAGAAGAAGAAGAAGAAGAAGAAGAAGAAGAAAGAAGAAGAAGAAAAGAAGAAGAAGAAGAAGAAGAAGAACTATAGAACACCGACTCACTACTATACACTACTACTACTAATATAAATAATAAAATAAATAATAAATAATAATAATCCATAATAAAATAATAATAATAATAATATAATAATAATAATAAAATAATAATATATAATAATAAAAATAAAAAATAAAATAAATAATAATAATAATAAATAATAAAATAATAATAATAATAATAATAATAATCATATGTAATAATAATAATATATAATAATAAAATAATAATAATAAATAATAATAATATAACTAATAATATAATAATAATAATAGAATAATAATAATAATAAATAATTAAAAATAAATATAATACAAAATAATAATACAATAATTATAATAATTATAATAATAATTAATTACAATAATAATTATAATAATAATTAAAATAATGTTTTTGTTTTTGTTATTTTTGTTATTTTTGTTATTTTTGTTGTTTTTGTTATTGTTATTGTTATTGTTGTTGTTGTTGTATGTTATTGTTATTGTTATTGTTATTGTTATTGGTTATTGTTATTGTTATTATTATTATTTATTATTATTATTTATTATTATTAATTATATTATTATATTATTATTATATTAATATTATTAATTAATTATTATTTTTATTATTATTATCATTAATCATTATATTATCATTAATCATTATCATTATCATTATCATTATCATATATATATATATTATTTTAATTATTATTTAACTATTATTATATTAATATTATTATTATTATTATTATTATTATTATTATTATTATTATTATTATTATTATTATTATTATTATTAATTATTATTATTATTATTATTATTAAGATCACATCTGGGGGAACCTAAATTGGAACTTAAAACCTTCATAATAAAGAGTGATATGTCTGATCACTTTTCCATGTCTTGCAAAATTTTCCTTAAACAAAACCCAAAACTTCACACCATAAAATACAGACTAGATGGTGAATATCAAAGACTAAATTTCATAAACAAATTGAATGCAATATTGAAATTACATTGTTATATAGCGAGATCATTGGCATCTACGAAAAATTCAACTCTTTCGTAAACATACTAAATAAATGCTACGACGAATCATTCCCTATTAAAACGAAAAAACTTGGTGCTAAAAGAATTCAAAACCCATGGCTAACACCAGCTTTGCTAAACTCTATCAACCAAAAACATAAACTCTACCGAAACTATAAAAACAAAATTATACCATTCCAAGTGTATAACACATATGATAAACAATTAAAGGCAGTTATTAAGAAAGCAAAGAGAAAACACTACTCTAGCAAATTTCAGGATTGCTACAAAGACTCCAAAGCTACTTGGGGTTTAATCAATAAATTAATCAACAATAATAAAAAAAACTCCCAATGTATAAAAGAGCTGAATATAAATAATAAGTTAAAAACCGACCAAAAGATGATCGCGGACGGACTAAACGAGTACTTTGTAAACGCCGGTAAACAAATCATGAGAGACAAACCCCCTAGTCGAACATCATTTGAAACTTTTCTCCCCAACTACGAGACTCATTTCTCCTTTATCCACATCACAGACTCTGAGGTAAAAAAGGTAATCGCCGGATTAAAAAACAAAAAATGTGATGTTCATACTATCCCCAACCACATCCTCAAACTCGCTGCCGACAAAATAGCCACCCCTTTAAAACAGTCATTTTTGACAGGAGTTTTTCCAAATATTTTCAAGACAGCAAAAGTGATCCCTATACCTAAAAAAGGAGATCTATCCAGCAAAAAAATTACAGACCCAATAGGTATCACCAATACGATCTATAAAATTTTTTGCAGAAAACATAATTTTCATCAGATAAACAGAGTATTTATATCAAACAACATTCCTCAGTGATTCACATTTGGATTAGAAAGAGGACGCTCAACGCTGAGCCCTCATTTGCTTAACCGAAACACTTACAGAAATATAGAAAATAAAGACTCCTCCCTGGTATTATTATTAGATTTCACAAAAGCTTTTGACAATGATTGATCGATGACACACTACTAGTAAAATGAACAATAATGGGTTTTGAAGGAACAAACTTACAATGGGTTTAAAATAAAGCTACTTAACCCGAGCAGCATCTCACTACGTAAGAACTAAAATGAAACTAATTCAGCCGCTTCAAACACTCCAACGCGGCGTACCCCAGGGCCTCAATTATGGGACCCTTTCTATTTACCCTAATAATACAAATGCATCTGCTTTCAACTTCACTGACGCCTTTTCAGTATCACTTCTGCCCTGACCGTACCTCCCATCATTAATCAATCACAACGAGCCGCATCTCTATCTCGTAAAGGAGTAGACACATTAACAAAATACTGAAATGGATAGATGCTAATCAAGCTATCTTAAATTCTAAGTAAAACATCTTCACATTTATCTTTTAAGCACACAAACAAACTTAAACGCATTTTAATATCATTAATTAACACATGTAGACTGAATAGGGCTACAAGCTAATAATACCCATCGCGCGCACAAACAATCGATGAACAAGCTACGTTTAAAGATCCAATATGTAACAACCTAATTAGCAGAATGGTCGAGATACATGTTATTGCTAATAAAAATTAAAACATGTACTCTTTCCATTCTTAGAAAAATTTACTATGCACTAATACACCCCACTTACTTTACTGTCTTCCTACTCTACGCGTACCCCACACAATTAACTCGTAATCCACCCTGTAATGTAATCCAAAAGCGATTATTCGCGACTCATAGCAATGCAAGGGATTCTTTTACAGCCATATCTCAACCATTATCAAAACCTAAAGATATTGCAGTTTAAGACTTGCTAAATAATCCCTCCTGAAAGAGATAACATAAAATTTAATCCCTAACAATGCATGGAATTCTTGTAGCAAATTTTTCATTTAAACCCAGCAGAGGCACGAAGCCAATCAAATAAATCTAAAGAAATAATACTTACAATAAACCCACCTTTCTGTAGACTACAAAAAATGACACTCGAGTGTCAGCTACATCCAAGCATGCTAACACTTTCCAACTCATGCCACAAGACATCAAACCGAAAACTCTACCAAATCTTTGCTAAAAAAAATAAAAAGTATTATCTAGATAAATATATTAATAAATAACTAACTCAACGATTCAACCTATGTAAAAGCTAGCTAACAACGATTAAACCTATGTAAAAGCTAGCTAACACCATTATTATTATTATTATTCATTATTATTATATATATATTATTATTATTATTCATATTTATTTTAATTATATTTATTATTATTATATATTAATTATTATTATTATATTAATAGTAGGTAATGGTAGTAGTAGTGGTGGTAGTGGTTATTGTGATATTATTATTTTTATTATTATATTATTATTATATATTATATTATTTATTATTATAATTATTATTATCTATTATTATATCAATTTATTAATATTATTATTATTATTATGTATTATTGTTATTATTTAATTAATTCTTATTGTGTAATAATGTAAGCATTTTACTTTTTTAATCAATGATTGTTTGAATTATTATTATTATTATTATTTTTATTATATTATTATTATTATTATTATTATTATTGTTATTATTATTAATATTATTATTATTATTAATTATTATTATTATTTTTGTTGTAAGTAGTACTAATAGACGCGGTAGTGGTGGTAGTGGTGTTATTACTAATTTATTATTATTATTAATATTATTATTATTATTATCTATTATCATCTATTTATTATTATTATTATTATTATTATTATTATTATTATTATTATTATACAATTGCTGAAGATAAAATCTTCTGTGACTCATTCATTTAAAATGGGGGAAACACACTACAATGGTTTAAAACATATCTAGAAGGGAGATCACAGTATATCAAATTGGGTGAAATATGCTCGGATAAACTGCAAATAAATTGTGGTGTTCCACAAGGATCTATACTTGGCCCTTTACTATTTACTCTTTGTACTAATGACATGTTCAATTCACACGACTTTTTCATGGTTGCTTTTGCTGATGACATATCAATATTAATAAGTGATAAAGATCCTAACATACTATCAGAGAAAACGATAGACACATTAAATAAGATTGCAACATGGATTGATTATAACAAACTTACGCTAAATGTACAAAAAACTTCATACATTCTTATTAGCAATAAAACTATAACTGATAATTTCAACATAAACATAAAAGGAGTTAAACTGAAACGAGACACATATGCAAAAATACTTGGGGTAATAGTTGATGAAAAATTAACATTTAAAGAACATATTAAACAGTTAGTGAGTAAACTAGCAAAGTACATGTATATACTAGTCAAATTAACAAAATACATTCCTCTATATATACTGAAAAAGATATATTATGCTCAAGTGCATCCACTTTTATTATATTGCCTCCCAGTTTACGGCATAGCAAATAAAACAGTTATTCAACCGCTTATAACTATGCAAAAACGTTTTATACGACTCCTAAGCGCTGCTAGAAGCTTCTATGATCATACAACACCTTTATTTAAAAAACTTAAAATACTGCAGTTTGAAGACCTGTTAAAGCTATCTCTTTTAAAAGAGCAGCAAAAGATCATAAATAATAAAGCCTGCAACTTCCTATTATATAATTTTCAAAATAATCAGAATCGAAGAAGTAGAGCACTACGAAATAGGTCGCATATTAATCCCCCTTTTTTAAGATTAGAAAAAGCTAGACAAGCAGCTAGCTATAAAGGTGCTAAACTTTATAACGAATTACCGCTTAATTTAAAAAATGAAGAATCCTTAAAAACATTTACAATTAAAGTGAAAAAACGTTTTATTGATAAGTACTAATATTAGTATTATTATTATTATTATTATTATTATTATTATTATTATTATTATTATTATTATTATTATTATTATTATTATTATTATTATTATTATTATTATTATTATTATTATTATTATTAATTATTATTATTATTATTAATTATTATTATTATTATTATTATTATTAATATTATTATTTTATTATATCTATATATATTATTATTATATTTTTATTATTATATTATTATATTAATTATTATTATTTATTATTACTTATTATTATTATTTATATTATTATTATTATTATTATATATTATTAATTATTATATTATTATATTAATTAAATATTATTATTATTATAATTATTATTATCTTTATTATATTATTATTATTCATTATTTATTATTATTATTATATTAATTATTATTATATTTTATTATTATTATATATTATATTATTATTATATTTTTATTATTTTTATTATTATAGAATTTTATTATTATTATTATATTATATTATTATTATTATTATATTATTATTATTATTATTATTTTATTATTATATATATTATTATTATTTATTATTATTAATTATTATTATTATATTTTATCCTATTTATTACTTTTTTTTCTATTATTAATAAGTACGAACATAAATTAAAATGTTTACAAAGTTATAATGGAGTGCTACAAGTTACTGACCAAGGTATATTTCAAGTTGTAAATGAAAAGCCTAAAGAAAACCGTGGTAAACCGCAAAAATCCAATACTAATGAATTTTGTCAGCCAGCTGCAAATTATTAATATTGTCATTACTATTCATTATTATTATTATATTATATTATTATTATTATTATATTATTAATTATTATTATTATTATTAATTATTATTATTTATTATTATTATTATTATTATTATTATTATTATTATAATTATTACTAGTTATTATTAATTATTATTATCTTTTTATTATTATGTACTTTATAAATTCTTTTCCCTTATCTTTTCTTATTTTCTCCTTCGTTTACTATTATAATATTAATTTTATTATTAATTTATTAATATTATTATATTATAATATTATTATTATTATTATTATTATTATTATTATTATTATTATTATTATTATTATTATTATTATTATTATTATTATTATTATTATCATTATATTACTATTATTATTATTATTAATTGTTATTATATTATTATATTATTATTATTATTTATTATTATTATTATTATATATTATTATTATTATTGTTAATTATTTATAATTATTAATGTTATTATTATTTATTATTATTCATTATTATTATTATTATTATTATTATTATTATATATTATTAATTATTTATTATTAATTATTATTATTAATTCTTATTATATAATATTATTATTTAATTATTAATCTCTTGAATAATGCCACGTTTAATTAATATTATTATTATTATTATTATTATTATTATATCTATTATTATTATTAATTATTTTATATCTAATGAATAATGCCACGTATTATATATTATTATATTATATATTATTATTACTTATTATTATTATTATTATTATTATTATTAATTCATTATTATTATTATTATATTACTTCTTATTTATTATTATTATTTAATATTTTTTATTATAGCTATATATATTAGCCAATGTTTATTATTTTTATTATATTGTATTATTATATTATTATTATTATTATTCTTATTATTACATTATTATTATTAATATTATTATTATTATCATTAATTATTATTCATTATTATTATATTATTATTATTATTATTATTTTAATTATTACTATTATTATTGTTATTATTATTATTATTATTAAATTATATATTAAATTATTATTATTATTATTATATTATTATTATTATTATTATTATTATATATTATTATTATATTATATATTATTATTATTATATTATTATTATTATTATATTATTATTATTGATATTATTATTATTATTAGTATTATAACATAATTATTGTGTTAGGATAAAACTTATAGCTATTTCATTGTCTGTGATATAGTCACTAGGTATTATTCATGTTACTAATATTTTATTGTACATTTAAATAATACAAT
>JABUQX010040227.1:0-5000 GCA_015478945.1 Trachelipus rathkii
TTAAGCAACGCTGTAATATTTTCAAGTGTTCGAACTGTGAAACCTATACATGTGCGATAGAAGGTCACACAGTCGATGGGTTTCCAATATTGGCGTACCTCAAGGGTTTTAATATTGTCACACGACGAGAACACAACGTCTATTCTATTAGAACCACTTATGTTGTCTTCCCAGTTAGATATTTCACTAAACGTTGATCTCTCGGATAACAAACACTTATCCTCTACCCATGCAGCAGCGATGTCGATAATCTTGATGAACCCCTCAGCACAAACGAATAAAGGTCTATTATTTGACCCTTTGGCAGAAATACAAGCAACGTAACGACTGCCATTTGGTTTACGCTTAAATATAAATGACACATCATTGGGAATAACGAAGCTCCTCGTGAAGATATCAACAACAGTTGTAGAGATGCGAGGAGATGTCATCGTGTCAGTACAGTGAAAAAATGGCCTACTGACGGAAATCGTATGCGTAAACAACCCTTATAGGTAATGAGCTTCTTTCTTTCAGCCAATCAGAAGAAAGTAAACAAGAATACAACGCACAAACGAACCACATCAGTTCAAAAGGGTATATATTCTCGGTAGACAACAACAACAACAACAATAACAACAACAACAACAACAACAACAACAATAACATAGTACAAAGATAAGTTCTTTGGATACTAACCAACGAATATATGCTAACGTAACATTGTTTTCACATTAATAAAGCTAACATAGCATTACCAGAACTAAGAATATACTGTTCAATAACAAAATCTAACACACCTTACGCTAGAATAAACAACTAACATTAACAAAGGTCCATACTTAACAACGATAAAGTACCTAGCACAGCATACAAAACGTAACCTATTCACTCTTTTTTCAAGCATATCTCTAACATATCAATGTTAATTTTACATTAACATTGGATTTACGTAGCATTTAGAGTATCATACAAAACATTAAGCAATAGTAAAACCAGGAATATTTTTAGGCTTATCTCTTTTTAGACTACACCCTCCTTTCAGAAAATTTCAACATGAAACATGAAAATGATTTTATGCTTTAACCATTTACATAAAGTGATGCAATACTTATTATATTTATTAAACAAACAGGTAAATCTGGCAACTGCGTATCACACAGAGGTGATTTGACAGCACTGTATAGACTTGGGAGCTGAGTTATATATAAATCAGTGAGCTACTCGATGGGGTATTCATAATCATAGCAAAGGTCTAGGGCAAACCTAACATTATTCAACAAAAACTTAATGTGATAAGATTATGGTCTCTGGTTGGGGCGACTGGTAGATCGAAACCATCTTCTCATATTTTACAAAACCTACCTTACGTATGAATAAACAGTCAACATTATCAAAGTACACAAAAGTGACCAATCTATCAAAGATACCGGCATCTTGAACTATGAATTGACACTATCATCATCAAAGTATCACTCATCTCGAGTATAACATCATTTTGAACTATGAATAAACGTAGACATTAGCAAAATTCTTGGGCAAACCTAACATTACCTCAACAAAATCTAACCTAAGCCCAACGTCTCCCCCCTAACACATCATGTCATTAACACAGTAATACTTACAAACCCTCATTTAACTCTAGTAAATCAGTGTTAATTTCTCACAGTCATAGTAATACTTAACATAACGTACCTAACTTATGAATAAACAGCTTTCATTAGCCAAGAGTATCTAAAGCAACACCACCTCCCGAGAGAAAACCCAATGGGATGCGCACCTTGAAAGGGTGTGAATCCCGAGAGGGGGATCACCCCGAAGGGGTGTAAGTGGGCATTACCCCTCCGAAGGAGGGGTAAGGCCTCAGCCCATCTCTGCCCCCCTTTCAGAAAATATCAATTCAAAACTGGTAGATTTGGCAGCAGCGCATCATACAGATTCGATTTGATAGCACTGTAAGCACTGTAAGCACTACTTGGAGATCACCCCAGAGAGATGCATGAAGACCCATCTCGGGGTACCCTGAAGGGGGTGTAAGCGGTAAGGGCTCAGCCCTTTGGGCTGTGCCCTTATGTAACCGCTTACACCCCTTCAGGGTACCCCGAGATGGGTCTTCATGCATCTCTCTGGGGTGATCTCCAAGTAGCGCTTACAGTGCTTACAGTGCTATCAAATCGAATCTGTATGATGCGCTGCTGCCAAATCTACCAGTTTTGAATTGATATTTTCTGAAAGGGGGGCAGAGATGGGCTGAGGCCTTACCCCTCCTTCGGAGGGTAATGCCTGCTTACACGCCCCTTCGGGGTGATACCCCCGGATTCACACCTTATCAAGGTGCGCATCAATTGGGTTTTCTCTCGGGAGGTGGTGTTGCCTTTAGATACTCTTGGAAAAGAAAAGCTGGTTTTTCATAAGGTTAGGTACGTTATGTTAGTATTACTATGACTGTGAGAAATTAACACGGGTTTTAGTTGGAGAAATGATGAGTTTTGTAAGATATTACTGTGTTAACTGACGATGATGTGTTATAAAACGTGGGCTTAGGTTAAGATTTTGGTTGAGTAATGTTAGGTTTGCCTAAGACGGTTACATAATGGGTTACATAGTTCAAAATGATGTTATACTCGAGATGAGTGATACTTTGATGATGATAGTGTCAATTCATAGTTCAAGATGCCGGTATCTTTGATAGATTGGTCACTTTTGTGTACTTTGATAATGTTGACTGTTTATTCATACGTAAGGTAGGTTTTGTAAAATATGAGAAGATGGTTTCGATCTACCAGTCGCCCCAACCAGAGACCATAATCTTATCACATTAAGTTTTTGTTGAATAATGTTAGGTTTGCCCTAGACTTTTGCTATGATTATGAATACCCCATCGAGTAGCTCACTGATTTATATATAACTCAGCTCCCAAGTCTATACAGTGCTGTCAAATCACCTCTGTGTGATACGCAGTTGCCAGATTTACCTGTTTGTTTAATAAATATAATAAGTATTGCATCACTTTATGTAAATGGTTAAAGCATAAAATCATTTTCATGTTTCATGTTGAAATTTTCTGAAAGGAGGGTGTAGTCTAAAAAGAGATAAGCCTAAAAATATTCCTGGTTTTACTATTGCTTAATGTTTTGTATGATACTCTAAATGCTACGTAAATCCAATGTTAATGTAAAATTAACATTGATATGTTAGAGATATGCTTGAAAAAAGAGTGAATAGGTTACGTTTTGTATGCTGTGCTAGGTACTTTATCGCTGTTAAGTATGGACCTTTGTTAATGTTAGTTGTTTATTCTAGCGTAAGGTGTGTTGGTTTTCTTTATTGAACATCTATTGAGAGCGTAAAATTTTATACAGCCTCCCCTTAATGTGAAAACAATGCTACGTTAGCATATATTCGTAGGCTGGTATATAAAGAACTTATTCTTGTACTATGTTATTGTTGCTGTTGTTGTTGTTGTTGTTGTTATTGTTGTTGTTGTTGTTGTCTACCGAGAATATATACCCTTTTGAACTGATGTGGTTCGTTTGTGCGTTGTATTCTTGTTTACTTTCTTCTGATTGGCTGAAAGAAAGAAGCTCATTACCTATAAGGGTTGTTTACGCATACGATTTCCGTCAGTAGGCCATTTTTTCACTGTACTGACACGATGACATCTCCTCGCATCTCTACAACTGTTGTTGATATCTTCACGAGGAGCTTCGTTATTCCCAATGATGTGTCATTTATATTTAAGCGTAAACCAAATGGCAGTCGTTACGTTGCTTGTATTTCTGCCAAAGGGTCAAATAATAGACCTTTATTCGTTTGTGCTGAGGGGTTCATCAAGATTATCGACATCGCTGCTGCATGGGTAGAGGATAAGTGTTTGTTATCCGAGAGATCAACGTTTAGTGAAATATCTAACTGGGAAGACAACATAAGTGGTTCTAATAGAATAGACGTGGAGTTCTCGTCGTGTGACAATATTAAAACCCTTGAGGTACGCCAATATTGGAAACCCATCGATTGTGTGACCTTCTATCGCACATGTATAGGTTTCACAGTTCAACACTTGAAAATATTACAGCGTTGCTTAAAATAAAAAACGAATTAACATCACATCTTAACGATGTTGACATACTTGATGACATAATACATATAGCACATGGTGTAATCTATGATATTTACACCGAAACATGCGGTTTCCCGTATAATGCAGTATACAGGAATGCTTTAATAACTATCAGCTTGGAAGAGTTTACTTCTCTCTTGTATGAGAGAATGAGTGCTGCTGAATCAAAATATGCCGAAAAATGGTTTAGTACCGCTGAAGGCATTTATACTTACATCCTTTCAAGGGGTGTTGAATCTTTAGAGAGATATATAGAACGTACCCAACTTGAATCCTATGTTCTCTGATTAGATGAATTAATATTTAAAATAACTTATTTTTTATTATTTATATTTTTTATGTATTTATATAACCCCACTCTTTCATAAAATTATATGTTATAAAAATGAAAACTTGTTTTACTTCCCGCTTATGTTCGCTTTATTGACTCTTTTACTGTTGATAAGTTTGAACTTTTGTTAATGTTAACAGTTTATTCTTGCTTAAGATGTGTCAGGCTTGTCGTAATATACTATATTCTTAGTTCTGGTCATGTTACGGTGGCTTTCTTAATGTGAAAACTTTGTTACGTTAGCATACTTTCATTGGTCTGTATGATAATTACGCAAGGTTATGGTAAATTTTTGCTAAATGTTACTGTGTCATTGCACGATTAACATTGTTATGTTAGAGACATGCTTGACCAAGTGTGAATAAGTTACGTTTTTGGATGTTATGTTAGTTACTTTAACTGTAGTTGAGGGTGAACTTTGTTTGTACGTTGGGTGTTTAATATTCATAGTTCAGATATGCTAAGTAAAGCTTTATTAATGTGGATGTTTTACAGTGTCAGGGTAGGTTAGCGTTAATATGAAGAGATATGCTTGAAAAAGTAAGAATAGGTTACGTTTTTGTGTGCATG
>JABUQX010040227.1:12500-25628 GCA_015478945.1 Trachelipus rathkii
AGAATTGAGGTTTTGAAAATGAAAGGCTTAAGATATATATCTGTGGGATGAAGAGAAAGTGACAGGACCCAGAAGTGCAAGAATAAGATATATGTGTTACTAGGAAACAAGCCTGGTAGAAAGAGCGAATAAAGGAATACTGAGATGGTATGGATACCTGCTCAGAATGAATGATGGGAGACTGGCTAAAAAGATTTTTATGTCTGCAAACAATATCTTGTTTGCATGACCATTTGTCCTATGTCCGAACATGAATGTTTACCTGTATATTTTATCTAATGAACAGCAGCTTTGGTTCACATGCTTAAAGCAGTAATTTTCAAATTTAACTTTGTAAAAAAATATATATTTTTTCATAAAAATAATTAAACGGGTGGGCAACAAAACACGAATCCCGCTTCATGACATCTTTTTTCTAAAAATTAAAAAATAGTTCCTAAAATTGTTTCAGTATATTTTCTTCACTCAGTTGGTGTTAACATATTTAAGACAATTGAATAAGGCCTTATAGAGGCGAAAGCTTTTGTCGATAACTATCACCATTACTACTAAAAGTGAAGAAAAACCATTATATGTTGTTTTAATTTGTAATTTTTAACCACGAGTTGTACTCTATGTAAATCAAAGTTTAATCACTCAAGATTTTTTGGATTTTAGTCCAAGGGTCAATATAATCCAAAAAATATATAATAAAATATATTATATATATATATATATATATATATATATATATATATATATATATATATATATATATATATATATATATATATAGATGTAAAGTACTAGCAATTAAACCGCGAGTTCAATTTGTATAGATAAAATAACTCCTTGAGTGAATCTTCACTAACCAGGATTAGATCCCGGGTCCTCACGAACATGGTATCCGAGCGTGTTACCACTCAACCACGGCAAGCTAAAAAGATACGCGACTTACAACCTATGAAAGAGTGCTCCTATTCAATAGGAAATACAGGACCGCCTATGTCAGCGACAGATACCAGCCACGCCATCTCCGCTTGCAACCATTTACATACACACTACCACACATACCCAACACACACACACACATACACACACATGTAAATATATATATATATACTATATATATATATATATATAGTATAATATATATATATATATATAAGTAATATATATATATATATATATATATATATATATATATATAATATATATGCGAAGGCGGACTTTACAATTGCTAAGTGTGTACAAATTTTAAAAAAGAAATTTTCTTTCCTCAATGTAATTGGATTATTTTTTCGTCTTTGTAAAAGTCTCTTTAAAAGTGACCATAACTTAACATTTGGTTAATTCGCAGTTATAACATTTCAATAATTTCGAATCATCGTAATGACACAGGTAAAATGTCACGATTGAAGGTGAAGTTCCTTGCAAGTGTGCGGTAAATGTTTTTTTTTTTATTATTATTAAATTTTAATTTATTTTTATTTGATTTATTTTGTTAATTTAATTTCAACCGCCTGTGAAAATAAATGTTATACTTTTTTAATTGAGTTTGTTTTTGTTTCCCTCCCTTAACCCATTTCGTTAATTCCTGTCTCCTTCTCTCCATTTTCCTTCCCTCTCCTTTTTAATTCATTAACCTTCTCGCCTTGTAGTTTAATCCCTCTCCTCTACTTGGTTTTCACTTCACTTTTTTTCATTCTCCTTTTGTTTCTTTCCTTCTCCCTCTAACTTTTTGTTCTTTCCCTCTCCTTTGTTCTTTTCTTCTCTCCATTTAACTTTCCCACTCCCCTCTAGTCGGCCTCTCCTCACTGCTTTTCTTCCTATACTCCTAATTGTTTTCTCCCTTTTCTGTTTATTATCATTCCCTCTCAGTTTTCTTTTTCCTTATCCTCCTCCTCCTCCTCCTCTCCCTCCTTCCTCCTCCCTTAATCTGATTTACATTCATTATCTTCCACTCATATCCCCTCCTCTCCCTTAACTTCATTCCTTATTTATTTCTCCCCTCCCCTGCAATTGACTCTCCCCTTCTTCCCTTCCTTCCCTCCACAATTCTTATTCTCAATTAAATTCTTCCAATTTCTCTTTTCCCTTCTATGCATTTAACTTTTAATGTCCTACCAGTGCTTGTTGCACGCAAATTATGTTATAATTTAGTAAACGAGAATAAATTTATGTTCTCTCTTAAACGTAGATTTTCTTCGTTCTAGTAAAACCAATCGTTTTTATTCATCCAAATCAGTTAGAACATAAAATTTATATCATTATCGAGGTTAGAGAAGATTTGATGCGTAATGAGCTAAAGTTAAATATAGATAAATTATATATAGGCAACTGATACAGATAAGGCGGTCACTGCGATTGATAGAATTATGTTTGTCTATAAAAGTTGAGGCCATTTGTGAGGTGAGCAGAGAAGAAAGACGACGATGTAATTAGGAGAAGGAAAAGAAGAAAGAATGGAGCTATCAGGAGTAGAGGGAGAATAACAAGAAGAATTATAGAAGTGGAGATGAGTGATCTACAAAGAACTTAGCAAAAGAGGAGTAGATAGAATGGAATATTTAGTGTGAGGATTGAATGACAGACGAAGGAGACGATATTATTATGAATTAATGATGGAAAATAACTTGATATAAACTTAGAGGGAAATTATAATTAAGATATAAAATGATAGAGTGAATATATGATACAATCTGGGGATAGTTAATTATGGTAATGTGAAGAAATAGTAAGTGTGATGAGATGTAGTGTACCTTGATAATGTAAGGTGTAGTGAGGTTAATGATAATCGTAATAGGTGAAGTAAGAAGTATTAAATACAAAAGTGAGAGGAGTATTAAACAAAAAATGTTTTAAGATTGAATTAAGTGTAGAATAAACAAAATGTACGTTATATGAAACTTAAAATATAATATTAAATTAAATGTGAATTAACGTATGTAAAACCATATTTTAAGATGTTGAAGATCATGGAATTAAACTATCTCAAGGTGAGAGTTAAATTAGAATAAAGGAGAGGAAGGAAAAATGGAGAGAAAGGAGAGGAATTAACAACTGTTATTATAGAGATGAGTAGTTAACTTAAAATTCATTAAACCTCTTAATAAAAATTAATTATAAATCTATCTATAATTTATTTTACACATTAGACGTGAAATTAATTTAAATTATAAAAATATAATATTTTCAATAATAATAAAATATTAAATTATATTATTAGATAAATTAATAATAATATTCATCTATTCCGACTTACATAATCTATTGAAATTATAACTTCAACTACTCAAATTGTTGAACATTACTGTGTCATTACCAGCATGGGATGAGAAACGGTTACTGATATATGTCTCTTATATACTAGCAATATGGTTTTAGACCCCAAATGTTAAGTTTTAGTGAGTGTCCTAGGTCGGTACTCTTTTGAAAAAAGGACATAGAGATCTTGAGGCACTAGTCTAAACTCTATACAACAAACACTATCAAAGAATCTATCCTTATTAACTAAACATTAAGAAAATAGACATTTCTTTAAAATTTTGTCAACAGATATAAATGCTAGTAAAGAAGTAACTCTTGAACCTATCCAGCTTAATATATAATATATTAAATTATATATAAATAAATAATATATATTATAAATAAAATTAAATTCAATATAATGAATAAATTTACAATAATAATTATTTACAACAATAATTAATATAATTAAATAATTAATTAATAATTACAAAAATATATAAATTCATCAGAGATAATTTATACTATGGGAGTCATTTAATAATTTTGAAATGTAAATAGTGCAACTACTTGAAATAAAAAGTATACTATATTTATTCAGATCAGGCCTTTTCAACCACTATACTATAATATACACACATATCTAATATACATGTGTGTTGTACTGGTGTGTGTGTGTTTGTGTAGGTTGTATGTGATGTATGGTTTCACACAAAAACACCATAATCGGCTTACAACAGAACCGGAGCACATGCAGACTGCGCTGAGGGTATCTGTCTTGAACATACAAGCGACCTAAGCTATCCACCAATACAGGCACAATCGCGCCCCTCTTTCCCACTACCAACAATTTAATCTACCTAAGACTTTCACCTTTTGTACAGCTGATTGCTGCCAGAGCCACACACTCCCATGGTACACACATGACAAACGCCACCCGAGGCCTCCCTATGGTCTATGAAGACATATCCAAACATCACCCAGGCGTAAATAACTACTCTACCAAACCCACAATCAAATAATATCCCCAATCGAGAAACTGCCGAAGAGCGTTATAAAAAAAATTGATTAGCATACCGAGTAATTAAGCATATCTCTTACTCAAAGACTAACAATAAATTAATCAATTACAATATCCTAACTAACGATCGAGCGCATCAACTAATTAACAATAAGATAATGAACATAAAAAAAGCATTAAAATAAAAAACATAAAATATAAAAAATATATACATAACAAAACTGAAGATTATAAAGAATAAAAATTACAATAAATTAAATAATAATATAATAATAATCCTAGCATCACTACTATATATAGATATTGTACACAACAGCTACGTATTAGAGGATTATATCAAATCAAAACAATTGGTATACTAAGGAACCAAACTATTGATTTATTACATATAGAACACTAGTGAGTAATATAAAATACTCATACACTAAATTAAAAAAAAATACAATAAATAAATAATGTATAAGTTATTACAATTCATTAACAACTTTTAAGAATTAGCAATCAATAAATAGCAAAGAAATATGGAATATGACAACGTCATTATAAACCAGACAAAAAAGTAATCTATACTTCACGCACTCTCAGACCTCATAAATAAAACTATCCAAGGAACCACTATAACATTAAAACACCAAAACTACCAGGATAACCTGATCTATTATTACTGACCAAAGATCATCCGTACTAACATCCCGAACAAAACCGAGGCACTGCTGACAAATGAAAGAGTCACTGCAAGTGAGGTAGCCACGTGAGAAACTAAAGACAGGCAAAGAATATCCAGAGGAAACCAGGTATAATATGAACAAAACAACTACAAAATATGTAGTAAAAACCAACCCAAAAATTACGTACTTCAAAAGACATAAAGAAACACACAAACTAAAACGAATCAATCATAACATACAAATGTGTGCATAAGCAAGCGGGATTCGTGTTTTCGCGTTGCCCACACGCGTTTATGTTATTCTAGGTTTGACGATAAAAAATATATATTTCTGTGTGAAGGCTTACAAAAGTTAACATTTTGAACACTGCTGTTTAAGCAGTGAATTTCCCTCAACAACTGTTGTTTCAAAATAGATTCATTCATATTTCACTCCCAGGTGAAACTTCATTCGGTTTTCGTAGTATCAGGACATAAAAATTCACATATGGTCCCATGCAAAAAGATAATTTGTTTTCATACATAATATTCTTTTTTTTATGCTCGTCTCCCATTCATCTCAATTCCCGAGACGTGAGGTAATCCTGGATTGCCATAAATCACTAATCCCATACCTCTATTCTTCTCTTTCTTATTCCTAAGCTTGATAGGTTCCTTGAACCACCATATATCTTATTCATGCACTTCTGGTCCGTCAACTCCTCTCATCCACCGATATATTATCTTCTATGAGGTCCCCTTTATTTTCAAATAAACCTCAATACCGTGTTACAACTTTTGAATATTAATTTGGCGCCATCACAAGTTTCACATTCGATGCAGAGACGAAGAGCACGCCTCGGACACAAAATACACAAGGCGATTCGATAAAATACCTTTTTGCTCTTTTCCATGATCAATCTAGAATCTTAATATGTGCCTTGGGTAACAAGCGCTATTACTACAAAATAAATACTCTTTAACCGGCAACCCTTGGAATCTCTAATCAGCCTATGAGAAGACTCCTAATACATCCACCAGTCAAATCTAGAGATCATAAGTGAACTATATGGTCACGCAGTGAACTGTCCTAGTTATCTTTCCAACCTTATTTCATCCACCCAGATTTATCATTGTCTCTTTTTAGACTCTTTTAGCTACTTTCTCTACTTATTTCAAAAAATATTATAAAATGCTGAGCTACTTCCTTGTTTTCAAAACAACCTTTTATTTTTGAAAATACTCGTCAAATTGACTCAAGTTCACTCAATATACATAATTCAGAGTTTTTCATTTGAAATCCGCCAACCAACACAGGTATCATCTGCGAAACTTAGATACATCGTGAGAATCTCGTGCAGGATGATTTTCTTCGACCGTTCATTATTCGCCCGAGACTCACTTACTATATGCATGACTTGCGAATGTCGTTAAATTGATAATATTAATAACTTCTACGGGATGGACATGATCAAGTATACCTGTCTCACAATCCGTACTCCCTGATAACACAAGCTCCTATTTTCTACTTTCTCTAAAATTTTAGAACGCACAATCCTCCTCTTAATGAGCCTACCTAATAAACTTTCATAATCGAGCAAGAATTTAAGAGCATTCAATCTTACTCAATACTTGCTCAATTTGCTCTGTCCGTAAGTCTACTCATCAATCTAACGAAGGCAAATTGTCTCAAAATATATCGCTTCTGTCTCTCTAGTCTACTGTTAGTCACTATTTCTATACTAAACTTTTTGTTGCACCAATAATGTGCACTATAAACTCTACCCTTTGTTCTCTAATCATCCTTCCGACTTCAAATACAAATTATTTATCTGTACCACGACAAAACTTATTGTTTCTCTTTCTCTTCTCCTGTGAGTCATTTTACAATCGCCTATTATTTTTAGTTATTCGTCCATAAATTTACCTACGATACTCAATAAAACTATTTTCTGTAATTTAGAGCACTCTTTTTTGCTCGAACCCTTTTCCCTTATAAATGGAACAAGACAGATAATCTTAAAAATCTTGTGCAACTCCACCCTTTTTCCCAGAAAACTTTAAATATCTCATCCTCGGAACATCATGCATTCTTGAGAGTTCCTTTCAAAGTCTTCACCCAATGTAATTACCTCCATTTTGTCATCATGTCAACTTCAAGCGCGATGATGTCAAGATGGTGTTCATTTGATTCTCCAAAGACATTGAAATTGCGTATTTTGTAACTGTTCTTCTGGTTTGCTCTATTGATACCAGCATGGTGAATCAGACTTCTCCTATGTTTCTCTAAAAAACCAATGAGAGTGACAACTGACGAGTGGTCTGTCCCCAGCCACATTCTCCTACTTCGTATCTATTCAATTCATCTTGGCTAAGATGTAATTATACAATAAATTAATCTATTAGACTTTATCTAATCTATATAATATTCCAATTACCTATCTTACTAATTTAATTATCTCATGAAACTATCACATATCCTCCTCTTAGGTGTATTTACTTCATTTTCTGACATTATATACATCAAGACTATATTCATCACCTATTATTATACTCATTCTAAAATCTGTATCCTCTACGATATGCTATTAATATTGCTATATATATATACCTATATAGTTCACTTATATATCCAACCAATCTCATCACAAATAATGAAATAATCATATCAAATATATATATATTATCGTACCATACTCGACAGAGTGCAGTAATTGTAAAACGTTATTTATTGAGTGACACTTATTATTTGGCATGCATACCTAACTGAGTATACTGAATATAACTATATATTCATATATTTATATTATATATATATATATAGACATGATAGGTCATACTTGCTTTTGAATTTCAATTGAGAAGACCTGCAGCTTCTTCAATGAGTAAAGACTTGTCCCCGTATACGATAAGTTATAGTACTACAGCTACTATCAATAATCACAAGTATCCGATAGGTGGCTTATCTCCTTTATTCGGCATGAGAGGCTGTATACTATTATTTTATTTCTACGTCCTAATAACTAATAATAAACATAACATATTATCTTTGGGTTAATATCAGTCATATTTGATATCAAACGTGTAATTATTAAGAATCACAGGGACTTGATTTATGTCTTCAGTGCAAGTTACCATATAATATACTAGTCGAGTTATTATTTCAAAAATTATCATATATTAATCTTAAGAATATACTTTCTAATAGTATATATATATTTATTTAATACCCAGTGCAATAATATCGATATGATAACTATAGTAATAATCACTTAAATATTCACTTTTAACTCTATAACACTTATCGAAAACCTATTTCTTCGTAGAAAATTTGACAAACGAACCTTAACCTGTTTATATATTCATATTGACCTCATATAGATCCTTTCTGAGCAGTTATTCGATTAAATAAATGTGTTACTAAAATCACTTATATTTCATTCTTTACCTTATTACTTCCCACTAATACATATATATACCGATGTTAATGCATTTATATAATCTGTCCAGTTATTATACCTTCTAAGTCATGAAAAGATAGATAACTACTTATTGTCTTCTTCGTAATTCAATTATACTTATTATTTAATTGCCTTCATAACTTATCTCAATACTATTACATATTTATGAATATAAATATATTTACAATATAGAAGCTATCTTCCCTCCTTGTCTATTATAACTACTATATACCTTATTAATATACCATCATAGTTATGACCTATATACACCGTCCAGTAAATTTTATTCTTCAAAAAGATATTATCTTAATTTTTCCGATCCTATCCTTACCTTTCTCCGGTGCGCGGCGGTAAACGATTTTAAACGGGCTAGCGCCGTCTGTGTCACCCTTTAAATATGGTCACGAGTCTACCAAAATTTACCTAATAATAAAAAACATAATCGTCTCTCACACTCATCTACCTTCTCAACAAATAAACTAAAACAAATACACAAAATACTAAAAACCCAGAAATTTTGAAATTGCATAGAATCTTCCCAGTACACATAATCTGTCCCTTTATAGTTGCTAATCTTTGTCAACATATCATCCATTCTTACCCCAATTACTATACTCAAATCTCTTACTAACCCTAACTTCACTATACTATTCTACTTACTATATACTCACTACTACACTGTCACTTCACTTACCTACTATTCATCTTATCTAATCACTACATACTATTCACTAACTTACTCTACTATATAATTCATCAATATACTTACAGTTCAAAATCATATCTCTCTCTCTTCTCACATCTTCATACTAATTACTTTCAAATCAAATCAACTTACATAAATAGATCATTCTAATATCTCTCTACTGAGACTATATTAACAATAAACATAAAGAAAATAAACTACATTTAGATTTGATTACACCGACAGATAAGTAAATATATTAATATCTGACTAGATGAAGACATAAATTAATGATAACTCATAATATAAAATTATGAATAACTTACACTAGCTATAAGCCACCTACTATAAATCCTTCGATAATAAATAATACATAATGCTAATTAGCATATATCTGCAATACATAATAAATTATATATATATATAATATCATTAGTATTCGAGAGACACCATTTCCAATTAACTAATTAGACAAATTAAATCAGATTGACAAACGAATGACTATACTTCAATAATAACTATCCCTTGACTGATGACTTTGAAACAATAATTATAGTGAGGAGCTATTTATTCAAACAATAACACTAATATCAGCACAATATTTTGAGCAAGATCAATAATAGCCTTCTACTGAGAAATAGGAATTTGTCCGTCTTATATCATAAATAATTCAGAGCATAATTTTAACAATATCAGATATCTTATATTCTATAAAAGAATTTTATCAGAGTAATCTAAATTCCATACTATATATCGTAAATGAAATAATATTTGGAAATAAACAATTAGACTAATAATCTAAATGTATAATAACTATACTTATATATCAAATCATTATACATTATAATAATTACATATCATATGATTCTAAAATGTCACACATAAAATCATAAAATACTTCAAAAAGATACTTATTCATTCTCACTAACTAACATACTATATGTTATGCTCTACTATTAAGGTAAGATTAATATCATTCGTAAGACAATAATCTTACTTCACCACCGGTGACCTTTCTGACTTTAGCAAAATCGGGCTCTAGCCTAAAAGGGTCGTGAAAAATTTGACATTTGTTGTTGGAGGGTCCTGGTTGACCCACCATATATCAATCATAAGGTTAATTCTTATTCAGAGCATACTTACGCGCTAATCAGAATCCACACAATTCTAATTGCGAAAAAAGAAACATATTAATCGAACAATAACTAAATTCCATAAATACATCGCAACATAAATAAACATAATTATTTGTCATAACTTAATATACTCAATATAAAATAAATATTCATACATAATAATCTGTGCGAAATAATCCAGTAATACATTCGTTCTAGTAGATAACCTGATCTGCAATTATTATAAGATTAATTTACCATTTATACGCAGAGATGTCCTATAAAATACAATTTTAGATGATTCTGTAACAGTTGAATATATAACCTAATAAAATCAAGTATTCAAATTATATACAAATAATAATAACCTCAGAGTAAAATAATTATATTAAATAAATAAACTTAATTTAAAAGGAAAGACGTCGTCAATTTGATGATTTGTAACGAATAAGAAAACAATATATAATATCTAAATATAATATATAATAATAATAAAATATAATAATATATATATAAAATAATAATATATATATTAATAATAATAAAATAATATAATAATAATAATAAGATAAAATAATAATAATATAATATAATAATAATATAATAAATAATATAATAAAATATAATAAAATAATAATAATAATCATAAAAAATAATAATAATATCATAATATAATAAAAGGAATATTTAAACCTAAGTCATAGGAAAATCATTTGATTTACGTCCTCAATATTAAAATCAGGAAAGAACCTTTATAATATAATTAAAAAATAATAATAATATAATAATAATAATATAATAATAATAATATAATAATAATAATAATATAGCTATATTTATAATAAGTTCTTAAAAATCCATTTGATATGTGAGTGTATCCGTTATTTAATAATAATATATATAAAAGAGAATGCTAAATAATAATAATACTGATTTAGAGTAATCTATATAATTAATGATTAATATAAATTGAATGATAATGTAAAATAAATGGAATAAATAATATATAATAATAATAATAATAATAGAGAGTATTATAACTAATAGTTATTATATCAAAATTAGATCACAAATAATAATCAATAATAAGATAAAGATAATATATCAAATAGATTTACATCCGGTTTACAGTACTAAGCCTTATACATCAACCCAAAGAACAGACACCATCCCATATTATTAGAAGAAAAATAAATAATTTAATTCTCGAGTAAATAATATAACACTATACTGATACCAGATCGACTAGTTACAAAATAAATTACTAAAATATTGCTTGTATCTATACTGCTACTATATTACAATTAGATTAATATTGAGCATAATATATATCACGTATATATTTAACTTATAGTATTAACTAATTTTAAATTAATATCAATAAATGAGAGTAATACTAAACAATAATAATAATTATAATATATAACATATTACATCTTCTAAATAATAATAATACAATGAATACAATAATAACTTTAACAATAAATCAATGAATGAATAGTGTGAGAGTTGATCATCATGGCTGTTAAAAAGGACGACATCGAAAACTACTAAATCAGAGGTCCATGGCCTGTCATCTCCGATCCATTCATCTTACCAACCCAGTGTCAGTTTCTTGGAACTGAATCATTTACATAAAAGGTCTTTGAGAAGTTCGGATCTGAGCAATAAGAGACAAAAGCAACGTATTGACATCGGCTCGCTACCCAATAGAAAGGGGTTTCTACCCACTCAAACAGTAAGACTAAAGAATTTTGTATGCGACGTAATACTTATAGAAAAACACAGAGTTTTGCTAAAGAATACTATATTAATATCTTAGCTATGTAAGGAATTCACATATATATATATATATATAACACTATAGTACGTATTATAGTATTATTATTATATCCATTGCATACTAATAAGGTACGATAAAAGTCTATATATCCTGAGGTTTCCCTAGAGCTTATGATTAATAATATAATTGCTTCCACCTAACTATCTATATATAACTCAACTACTATTCATCCACAAACCTAGCTATTCCTTAAGGTCGACACGTTTACATCAGTAAATATGATACTAAATTGTTGTGTGTTCTTCGTGCTATTCTAGTAGTTTGCTCTCTACAGGAATGTCATAGATTCTGTGGATGGTGCGCGGATTGACATAATGGTAGTAGCATCTATCAAAACATATTGCAGCCTTCTCTACTGAACTCCAAAAATTCCCTTCTAACCTACTCCATCCAATATCCTGCTTGATCTCGATACTCAATCACACAGCCCTGCCGCACAAATAACTACTAGCCATCTAAATCATCGAGTGCTTACATCTCTCATCCTCAAAAAATATCACTCATCTTCCCCCTATTCCACCAATCTCAGCTCTTCTTTAGTAAAATAAAATTCATTTTGAAATTATTATACTAAATACTCCCACACTTCCTCAAGAGCAGACCCAATCACATAGATGCAGGAAGCACTAATTCGACCCCAGCGATAAGAAAATTATCCTATTCTCTCTCCTCCTCATCTCTTACCCTCCCCTCCTCTTTCTCTTCCCTTCCTCGCTCTCTCTCCCCCTACTCCTACCCTCGTTATCTTCCCTTATCCCCTCCCCCCCCTCCCCGTCCCCCCCCTCCCTCTCCCTCTTCTCTCCACTCACCTCCCCTCCCTCCCCCCTTTCCTTCCCTCTCTCCTATCTCTCCCACACCCTCTCCCCCTCCCCTCCCTCTCCCTCAACTTTCCCTCCCGCCTCCCTCCTTCCCCCCCTCCTCTTCTCCCCCCCGCCCTCTTTCTCCTCTCCCCTCTTCCCTTCCCTCTCCTCCCCCCCCCCCCTTTCTATCCCACTTCCGCTCTTCCTCTCCTTCTCCCCCTCTTCCTCACCCTATCCTCTCCTCCTAGCCACTCCCCATCTCCTCCTTCCCTCTCTCCTCTCCTCCCGTCTCCCTCCCTTCCTCCCCTTTTTCTTCCTCCTCTCTTCCC
>JABUQX010040228.1:0-2500 GCA_015478945.1 Trachelipus rathkii
TATATATATATATCTAATAATATATATATATATATAATATATATAATATATATATATTATATATACATATATTATATATAATATATATATATATAATATATATATATATATAATATATATATAATATATAATATATATATATATATTATATATAATATATATATATATATATATATATAATATATATTATATATATATATATTATATATATATATATATATATATATATATATAATATATATATATATATATATATATATATATATATATATATATAATGATATGTCTGTTTTTGTATATATATATATATAGGCTAGATCTACTTCTTAATTAAATAAAAAAATATTACTTGTAATTTAAAACGCATTTTAAAAAAACTTACCTTTAAAATTGGTTTATTTGTATAAATAGTTTGCCCTTCTGTTCTTTATTTGGGCAAATTTTTCAATCACTTTTGTGTTGAATTGAGGAATCTCCTCTATAAAGTCTTTTTGTATTGATAGCACTGCAAGTGCGTTTAATCTATCTTGTGATGTTGTGTTTCTAAGAAGGGTTTTAATGCGCTTTAAAGTACTGAAACTACGTTCAGAATCGGCAGTCGACACGGGCGTCACTAAAACGATTTCTATTAATTTTGCGGCCTCTGAAAAAGCATCGCATAAACCATTATCGTCCAAAAATTTATACAAGCCATTAACATTTGTGATGGAACTAAAGGTTTCATTATCATACATAACAGCTAACTCGGAAATTAGTCTCTCTTTATGTAGCATAGGATAATTATTTGCAATAGTTTGAATGTGATCAGATGGAAAACACTGCTTATGAGAATTAAATTGCTTCGGGTCGACAACAATATATGAGCGAAACAACTCAAAATTTTTAAATCTTTCATTTATTTCTGTAATTATTTGGTTACAAGCCTTTGTCGCATCCGTTTTTAAGGTATCAGTAACTACACTGCATTTTTTAAGTCTTTTTAATGGAACTTCTAAAACTTCACTATCATCCCCTGAAATAAGAAATTTTGCTATATTGTGCCGTATTGTAGTAATTGAAGATTCAAAATGTTTCAAAGCATCTTCAACTGTAATATTATTTGATTTATTGGACTGTAAAACGTTGTATAAAATATCTGTATGTTTCAACGTTTCATAAAAAAAAGACAGAAAGAAATTAAACTCGTAGTCTTCCAATAATCTTTCAAAGCCTACTGATTCACGAATGCTTTTATCGTCCCAACAGTCTTCATTCTGAATCCTTTTAAAACATTCCAACAGTTGTTTCTTGTTTTCTTTTATGCAATTTACGATTTTAGAATGAAAATTCCATCTGGTTTGACAAATCTTTGGAATGTGAACATTACAAACTTTTTGAAGCATATCGTTACGTTTAGGTGAATTCGTGAAAAACGCACCAAATCCACTCAGATTAGCAAAAAATATTTTTATCCTTTTATTTGATGAGCAAACCTTTTTCAAAATTAAATTTAATTTGTGTGCGTAACAATGAACATAATGGGCGTAAGGGTAGTACTCTTTCATCTGCACTTGTACACCGTTGTGGGACCCGCTCATAACAGCTGCTCCGTCATAGGCTTGTGCAATTAACTTGTTGGTTAAGTTAAAAGATTTTAATTCTTCTTTCAGAACACTTGTTAGTCCGGTAGCTGTTCTATTATGAATATTAACAAAACTTAAAAATCTTTCGACAGGTTGAGAATTTCTAGAATAGCGCAAAATAATCACAAACTGTGAAAGGCAAGTGATATCGGTCGTTTCATCTGCTTGTATGGATACAAAACTGACATCATTAATTTCTGATTTTATTTCGTCGATATAAACATGATACATACAGTCTAAAAGGTCATTTTGAATAGTTTTTGAGGTATTTTTTGCCACATTAGAATTTGTCAAGTGATCTTCTAAGACACTATCAAACTTAGATATGTAATAAACCATGTCTAACAATACTCCCCGGTTATTAGATTGTGATGTTTCATCGTGACCTCTCAAAGGTAATTCGTGAATTCCGCAAAATTTTATACAATCTATAATTCTAGATAAATTATGTCTATTTTTGTCTACTATCTCATTATGCTTTAAAATACTGATTCGATGGCCACTATCAATTGATGATAAAATATTTACTTTCCCAAGTTGGGAATACTGAATACAATTATTCAAGTGAGTTCGGCTTCTTTCATGCTTGTGAATTTTCTCTGAGAGATGTTTTAAATCATTGCAACCTGTTCGTGCCCATACATTTTCACCTCCAAATAGCAGACAGTAGAAGCAAAATAAAGCATTTTTGTTATCACTTACAGTAAGCCATTTCTTTTTCTCAAACCAAGATTTACAAAATGTTCTATTCTTCTTTCCATCTTTCTGATTAATGTGAACATCTCTAGGCTGATACGGTCCAAGTCTTTTAACTTCTAATTTTTCTTCATGTTTTAAGGTGGAAAATGCCTTTATTAAAATATTATCTACTCTATTAA
>JABUQX010040228.1:7500-30000 GCA_015478945.1 Trachelipus rathkii
ACAGTAAATCGTCCCTACGAAGAAGTTACTCCCATCGTACGGTAATGTTTACATAACTAACCATCCTTCTATACATCATTGTTGTCCCATATTACTCTTTTATTCATAATTGTATTATATGTTTAACATAATATCTATCAAAGACATGTATCATATCATTGCGATTTGTTTATCTCCCTTCATATATCCAATATATATATATATTATTACTATATATATATATATTATATATATATATATATAATATAATATATATATTTATATATATATATATATATAATATATACTATATATAAATATATATATCCTATAAAATTAATGGTAACAGAGGGCGCGGGTAAAGGTCTGGGCTTTCTTTTTCGACGTTTGTCATGTTCTCCTACTCTTTCTTTTTCCGATCTTGTACAGCACCTACCCCCAATCTTGGGGCAAAGAGGAGGGTGAAGAAAGAAAGAAAGAGAAAGAATATATAATAATATATATAATATATATAATATATCTTATATATATATATAATATATATATATATTATATATTATTTATATATATATATAATATAATATATATCAATTTATATATGAAAATCACAAAAATTGTGATAGACCCTCTTGAAAAAGGTAAAAATCATAAAACTTTAACAATCTGAATTACACACGATATCTCACAAATATGCGATGTGATATGCAAAAACCGATTACATTTTTGGAATCCGCACATCAATAATTTCAATTGCGAAACCCCGTCCAAGAAATTTGTTTACAAGTGTTATATACAAAGTAAAAAAACAAAAGTTAAATAACTTATTTCATACCTATAGCAAACCATCCACATATTAAAAATAATTAAAAGAAAATTGAAAGGTTTCGTAGTTAAAGATATTAAACTAAACTTCATTTGAATAAGCTCATTAGGTTAAAATGACAAGAACATTAGCAGTTTCTCCATTTTCAGGGAAATAACCAATTTCTTGTGGCTCATAAAATAATTCTTCCTGTTCTAAATATTCCTTTCACTTTCGACGATAGACGGTGGAGCTGAAAGGTATTTTATCGCTAGTTTTTTCAATTCATAAAACTTTTCCCGTGTTTTTCCACCAATTGAAGGAAAATCATTGTCTTCACTGGTTAAAGTAGGCAAACTTATATATTGTTTCATATTCTTGATGTATCTCCGGTGTAAGCCTTTTACTTTTATTGTACATATCAACTCGTCAAGAGAATGAAGACTTTCTTTTCTGTAATGAACGAATTTGATGCACATTTTCTTTTTAATAACAATTTATTAAAGATGTGAAAATGGAACCTTCAGCTCACTTTCCCCACTACGTGAATCATCGTCAGCAGAAGAGTCAGGAGCTTAATTTTCATGCATTCTTTCCATGCCTCAACGATCATATTTTTTCTGTTCATGCTGATTCATGTGAAAATAAGCTTGAATCGCAATTAAGAACGTAGCTACTCACCAAAGATTTATCACCTAGAACTTAGAAAAGTCCTTTTTTCTCTTATTTCTTAAGCTCATTCAACTAGTGTAATTATTACCACTGAAGCTTTGCTTTTAAAGTTTTAATTGCCTTATACTTAAAAATACAGATTTATTGCTAAAATGGAAGGGATCACTTGGCGACTGTTACTTCGCGTTTATGCTTGTTTTAGTGATGTTGTCAAATGGCTCAAGTAAATGGACTAATTTTTGCCACTGAAAAATCAGTCAACATTTTCTGATTGCAATCCAGCAGCGTATATGGAAAGGGAACATTTTGTTTAACACTATCATAAGTTCTGCTCCAGGTTGTAGAAACGTCTTGAATTAAATTATGCTGTTTGACATTCAGCTGCATCTGTAAGTTTTTAAAGCTTTGCCAGCTGCCGTTGCTGAATGATGAAACTGAGAGGATATGCTTCTGCAAGTAAATAAAATATCTTAACAGACTTCTGACATAATATTGAATCCTGAATGCATATAGTTGCAACATGTGAATAAACATGAAATTGATAGCAAACCACTCTCCTTTATACCAGCTAGCTACCATGTTTGTTCCATTATCCCGTATCACTAAATTAATTCTATTTTTAGAATATTGAAAAATGTCAAAGCCCCTTATAGGATCTGACAAATGACAAACGATTTTCGCCATATTGGCTACAAAATTTGGCTAATTTTATTTTTGGAAAATAAGTTTCTAAAAAATTTCAATTTTAAATTGAAATAACTTTCCCTTCTGTTGTGACGTAATTTATTGTTTATAAAGCTCAATATTCGCCCGAATAGTTCGGCATAAAAGCGAATACCGAATATTCGTATTTTTGGGCCGAAACCGAATACTTAACGCGAATATTCGGCACATCCCTAATATACTATATATATATATATAATATATATATTATAAATATAATAATATATTTATATATATATATATAATATATATATATATCACATATATAATATTATATATATAATATAATATATATATATATATATTATATATTATATACTATAAGTATATATATATATATATATATATATATTGGGTCATCCATGAAAGTAATTTTTTCAACCTATTATGAGTATATAAGATTGATTGTTGGATATTTCCAATTCTCAATATAATCTTAATCAGAGTTCTCTTGTAATATTGGTGATTTAGAATAGGAGCTGCCTATTTAAGTCTTGGAGCACTTTACAATTTACCAAAATTTGCAGAGCATTTATCAAATTTTTTATTCTACTACCGAATGAACAAAAAATGTTTATTAGGCTATAAATTATTTAATTTAATTCAGATTGTATAGGTAACTGAACCTCAAAAAATACAAAAGTTAAAACAAAAATAAATATAAATGTTAAAACCTTTATCATGTGAGAAAGAATAAAAACTTGTAAACACAAAACAAAAAAATCCCTCCCTCTTTGAAGGAAGCCTGAAAATTTGATCATTTTCATATCTTACAAAAATTGAACTTTACTGCTGAGTTCAGCTATCGACTTCAACACAAAAATGAGTCAGAAACATTTTTAATTCTATCATTCTATCATTCATGAAATAAAAATTTTTCAATCAATTTAAAAAAGAATATTCTTCTATTCATTTCAATTTACCTCATGGAGTACAAATAATCAGCTCATGGTACAAAATTTGGGAGTTTGAGGGAAAGCTATGAACCAATGTGAGGCTACCTGATGGGGGGAGAGGGAGTATTAGTGCCACGTCTCTTACATGAGCCCCTTTTTGGGAAGTGCTGGTTGGTTTAAAGACTTATTATTCTTTGAAAAGTTACTCATACTAAAATGGAAATAACTATTATTAATAAATTTTAAAATAAAAAATATATATTTTGTTTCCCACATTTCCATGCAAAAGATTAATAATTTGGGGCCATAACAATTCCATACATTGATTCCCAGTTACTATTAGAAGAAAAAACTAATCAAGTCTCTTAAAAAGACAATAACTATCCAAAAATATTTTGAATTTTAATTAAGGGTAAAGTAAGAGATCCAAATCCAGAAGTAGAAATGTATTTGTGCCTTTTGCTTTCTAGAAAATAGGGATCAAGTCATGGTTAATGCACATATTTCATTTCAATTAGCCCTATTTTTAAATTTGGAAGCTAGCATCTATCTGGAAACCTAATTAATTAAATGTTTCCGCCCCATAACTATGCCAAATTTTAAAGGAGCACTTATTATCATCCACACCTTTAATGCCATGTATTTCGATCTTGTAACATCATCTTTAATGCAAAAAAGATGAAATTTTTTTTAAAAAAAACTGGTTTTGGTTTGTTATTAATAGAACACTCTTCAGGGTCATTACAATCGGTTGAGTATGATTAGAAAGAAGTGTAATGGCATAATTTTCAGTGCACACACTTTCACTAACATTTGTTTATTAGAACACGACATAACGAAAAAATTTTTCAATGATGGTTTGGTCCTGCTTGAGTTTTGATTAAATTCAAATGAGTTTTTCCCCTCTTGTGGAAACTTCGGCTTAGCTGTCCCTGTTGATATGATCAAGTTCTTTTTAACATACTTTTAACTGAGTATTTTGCCTTGGAACTATCAGGTCCTTTTTCCAACCACCTGACCCACCTCTGTCATTTGACATCCAACCACTGGGTCGTTAAGTTGTTTTTTTTGTATTGAGTCATTTTTAATAAATAAATAATAAATACCTTCAACTGCACAAAAATCAAAAATCACTTCGTCATCAGTAGTAATACTAATATATAGTTGAAAATAATAAGAAAAGAAAAAGATTATAACTAGCCTTTTAATTATGATGAATATTTTCTTCAAAGAAAGTAGATCCTTAATATATAATATACAAAAATGATGTGATAACTTAGATAAGGTTAACGAACAGAATAGGAAGAATTAGTAGGTAATAGTAAATAAAAATAGAAAGAAACAGGATAGAAGTAGATTTATGGAAATGTCTTCCCGTCGCCCATTTCCTTCATTCACCTTATCAAATACATCTCTTATTCCACAATTATACAGTAAGGAAAAAAATAAAATATGCAACTTGGTCCATGGATCATTCTTCATATGTTTTGAAATTTTAAAATTTCCCTGACTTTTTTGGAATTTCCCTGACTTTCCCTTACCTTCCCCGACTTCCCAGAAAGTGTTAACCCTGTTATGGGGTAGATTAAGTTATATTGCATTAGATTAAGAAAGTTTAATTTTGCTATAAATAAAATTTAATTTATTTCTCAGGTTTGTTCTAATGTGCTTCAAACTAATCCAATATGCAATAATAGACAAAACATGACTATGGAAATAGATGAAATATGCTTATCAAAAATGTTGAAAGGATGTGGAGTGTTTTTAAATAGAAAACTAAAAAACAAAAAGGAATGAACAGAATGATGATTGATTCATTTATTTGCTAATATGAGTGGCGTAAAAGAAACGAAGGAAAAAATCTATTTGAAAGAATATTAAAGGGTATTGCAGAATTTTAAACATATAGCTATACACTGTATATATATATATATATATATATATATATATATATATTATATTATATATATATATAATATATTATTATATATATATATTATATATATATATATATATATATATATTATTTATATATATATATATATATAAAAGGAAATGTAATGTTGACATTATAAATTCAATCTTAATATATTACATTAATGTAAGTAATTTCTTTACCATACATTTTAAAAATTTAAACTAAGTTGTAAAAATTTAACCTAAAATTTTATGAGTTAGAGAAAAACGTAAGGATTTATTAACATGAGAATTTGATACATAAAAATACTTTACTTAACTTTTAAAATGGTGTGAAGCCCAAAAGTCAAAAACTTCCTTCCTCTGCAATGAATATATAAAAACTATTATATATATACTTCCACTTATATCTCTTCTATTTTATTTTTATTTTAGTATATACCATATTTAGATGCAAGATATAAAAATTCATATATGCTTCAACTTATATTATCTTATATTATTTAGTGGATTTTGTACTTTGCCAATATTGGGTATAATTGCCAGAATTCAATAAGCGTTAAAAAACAATAAGGCATTACTGATTCAATAACGGTCGTGATCGTAGCTTGTGTTTATTCAAATTAATAATTAAAATGTTGAGGGTATGGAGGTAAATTGTCTATTTTCCTTTTCAACTTTTTCAACTATAAATCTACCTCTATTCTCTTTACCTTCTACTAAGCAATTTACCTACTAAGTTTAATGTAAATGCTAATTGATTTAAGCCTCAAGCTGAGTTATCTTAGGGCTACTAGAACTTCTCAAAGAGCAAAAAATCTTTGAAAACCAACAAACTCAAGGTAAGCCCAATAGATATATACACAATTGTACATATATATCATTTTTTAGTTTTAATATCTTTCAAAGATTTTTGCTCAATAATTTAATCTGCTTTAGATTAAATTTTTCTCAATTGTGTAATCTATAGGGCTTACCTTCTTTCCTTTACTCTGGTACAAATAAAGGTAATATTCGTCTATTTCTGGTGCTGAAAAAATCGACACCATTATGACTTAAGGGAACTCCGTCTACTGTAGAAAGATTTTTGTCCAGAAATTCTTTCCACAAATCCAAAAACCTAATATTTTCTGAAAAACAATTTCCTAACCTTTTCATTTACACCTAAAGCCCTACTTCCCTATAACTGGCACCTAACCTAGGTTAAAAAATCCCTGAAACAATGCACCTTCTTCCACTAGCTCTCATCTTCTGCATCAACCTCCTATATCTGCTATTAATTCTTTTGACCTTCTATGTCCTATATAATTTGTACCAACATGTATAATTACATTTGAATCGACATTTGTAAACTCAATCTTCTCAGTCTACTCCTATTTCAAAATACTCTGGCAACCACCTGTATAACATATCCATGGGGTTTGTCTTTTTCTATCCGTATTTTGAAAGGTCCTTTCCCTCTAAGGTATCCGTATCATGTCTCCAGTTAAAGCATTGCATTTTTTAGAAAACTCCAAGATTACCACTGCCCCTTCTGATCCCTTCTCCATCTGGAATACAGTACCAAAAACTTGTTTTACTACAGGTCAGGCTGACTGACTTTTCAAGATCCTAATGCTTTGTTATTTTCTAATTATCTACAAACTTCTCTATTCGTTTGCAGACCTATTAAACATCTTCTCAACTGCACTTTAACACGGTTCATTCTTGTGCCGATGGTTTTGCTCCTCATTCTTCCTCTTATTTCATATCCACTCCCTCCTTTGCATGACATCTCTCTTACTATAACTTTTTTGTCTATATAAAGTCCGAATCACCTGATATATTATTACATCTCGGTATTTTGGCTGAACTAAGCGCCGACTATATCCGATATCTTTCAACGAGAGAAGTATTATGAGCCACATCCCTAAAATATAAATAATCAATTTATATATATTATATATATATATATAATTATTCTTAATACAAAATATACTATATATTACAAATTCATCAATTTTCAATTTACCTTTAATGACCTTCCGTCCGTCACTTTATATTATATCCATTATAAATATATATATAATCAATATACATTCTATATCTCTCTCCTTTATGTAAATATTACAAAATAATACAAATATGTATATTAAGGTACTAAATATATATATACTATTATATAATTTTAGATAACCATATAAATCTACACAATAATTATATTTACTTAAGTTAATTATTCAAATTACAGAGTATATAATTAGGATTTAATTAACCCTAACTTTTATAAAAATAATAATTAAAAAGGCAAATTTATATATATATATAAAAACAAACATTTAAAAAAATCTCACACCAAAAAGAGTAAACACTCACTATCCAACCCCACTTGAGTTCTAACGAGTATTAATGCTACCGGTTCGAGTGTGAAATATTTGCTTTTAATATTCAATTATTTTTAATATTTGAAAAGTATATTAAGAGTCGAAACTTGTAGCCGTCGATTTTTATCATTAGTATATAATTTTTAATGTTCACACATATAGCTACCTCAGATATTTTGTTCTAAATATTATTTTATTTATAGCCTATTTAGGTAGGCTTAATTAAATGACATCATTACTAATTATGAATTATATATATTATTAATAAAACACGAGTGTTTGAGAAGTGAGTAAATGTTCCAGCCGAATCTACTAGTTACACCACGCCCAAGGAACTGGACTTCTCTTGCCAAAAAAATCTCACGGAGCGTTTTCCAGTGACATCCGTAATATACTACCTACCTAGGTGCTGCTACTTATACTCAAACTGTATATCTTCTACTGCTAGTCAATGTAATATATGAAATAAATAATTTTATTTTGTTAGAAATATATAAAATATTATTTTCAAATAAATATTAACAATATATATATTTATATATAAATAATTACTAATTACTATATATATATAATATAGTACTTAAATTTATAATATTTTAATACAATATCATATAATAAATATTAATTATATAAATTTATTGTATGAAAATAAAAAATTACTATTTTCCGTGATATCAATGAAGGAAGGAAAACCGGAATCAATGATAGTCGAGCATATGTTTATTATTTAATTAGAATGCATGAAACCAATTTGTTAAGCATAATATTTATTTTTCTTATTTTATTATTTTTCTCTACATTTAACGGAGTTTCCTTCAAATGTGTAGTAGAACTAATGAATAATAATAAAAAATGTTGAAGTATATGAAATTTCTTATTTTTAACATTTTATGAAAATGATCCAAATGGGCTAGAAATTAAGTTATCTTTTGGAGGAGAAAACTCGGTCAGTGGCGTAGGGGCAGACCAGTTTGGTTTTTAGTTTCGAATTGATAAAGTAATTGTATACTAAAATGTAATATGTGAAGTAGTTCTGGCAAAATTCATTGATATTTAGCTATTTAAATTTGAGAGTAGAAATAATGTTTTGGCCTTAAAATTATTCAAGAATCAAATTTTGCAAAACATGTTGGATTTTACTATAGCATAAATATTCATAGAAAATTTTTATTTTGTGGAGATTTTTGATGTTAGCATGAAAAAAAATATATTTTATGATTCTACGTATTTTAATATAATTCACAGAATATATTTAATATATATTATATATATGAACTTTATTTTAACAAATATTACCATTTCAGTCAAACTAACTTATTATGAAAGTAGTGTTCCTCTTCTTTAGTTTCAACATATTTCAAACAGTTTGTAGGTACACCCGTAAAAATTTGTTATTTTGACAAATATATATATAAAATTAATATCGCACATAAAAATATTTTGAATAATTTTTATATTAAATATAATATATAGAATTATAATGGTATGCGAGCGTTTAAATAAAATAAAGGCACTTGTATATTACGAGAAATATGTATACGAATCTACATTTCACTGTGAAATCTTTTTTTTTTTTAATCCTTTTAAAAAAATAACTCACGACTTCAGGTATATAGGTTATAGAAAACATTAAACTATATGTAGCTTATGGTCTACCCTAACTACATAACTAAAAGTTAAAATAAATTTTATTAAAAAGACTTTTTTTGTGTTAAAAAAAAATTGGCCTTTTTTTTTCTTATAAGTTTTTATTCATTCTAGTTTTCCCTGACACCAGCGATGATTATCTTTTCCTCAATAGACATGGGATATATTTATCCTGTTTGTGAAAAATAATCGTAAAATATACCACTAATAACTTTATATAATATTAGCTGTAATATTTTAAAATTTTTTAGAAATGGAAATGTCTTAAATTTCTACTTTGGACAACTTTCTACCTAACCTTTAAGCAAAATGGTATTATCCTTTAGATATTCTTATTATCTACTTTACGAATTGATTTAATACTTACTCTTTATTTTCATATTTTAAATGAAATACAGGTCGTTCTAACTACCTATTCTGAGCGTGAACCTATTTTTTTGACCTGTAGAGGGTGTAAAGTTAATTGTTATCTTGAGAATTTTTAATATATGGAGTTATATAAAGTATATTCTGATTAAGATACGGTACCTATAAAAATCTCTTTTTTTCTTTCTATTATATCCGCCATAACACACTCCGATTTTATTTTACAAAAATGATTAATGAAATACCAATTTAATCATAAGGCAACTAGCTTTTTAAGTCGCCCTCACCCTTCTGTGATCTTTCTAGTTTTTCTCGCAGCGTGTCCATTTTCACGCGTATCATTTAAATAGTATTTATTATAATGTATATATATATATATATATATATATATATATATATATGTATATATATTATATATATATATATATATATATAATATATATTATATATATAGATATATTATATATATATATACCTATATATATATTATATATAATATATATATAATATATATATTAATATATAGTATATAATATATATATATATATATATATATATATATATATATATATATATATATATATATATATATATATATATATATATATATATATATATATATATATATATATATATATATATAATTTATTGACAATTCAATTAAATCATGTTTTGGTTAAGGACACACTAATTGAGAACTCAAAAATGCACAAAGAAAATGATGAAATTGATGAAGATGAACAAATGTAATGGAGCTGTTTAGGTCGAAGGATTTGTGTCTTTCAAAAGTTAAATTTCTTGTCAGGAAAAGACTTTAATTAAGATGTTAAATTTAAATGAATAAAATATCAATTTGCAAAATTTTTATTAAAAGGCCAAAATTCTGTCCTTTAGATTGGACAAAATAGTAAATAAAATAAGTTAATAGGTTAAAAATTAAAAAAATTTAAAGATAAAAAAAGTCCAAATAAACAAAAATGGAGGCAAAATAACTTCACTTCTGGAAGTGTGAAAAGGAAGTTAAAGCTATTTGAGCTCTGCGTATATTTAAACATGAAATACTACTGATAAATCTGCTTTTATAGCATCATCTGCAAATTAAATAATTAATCAAAACTACTGTTAAACCTAATCTCACTGAAAATTAAACAATGTTTATTTATTCATTAGTTTTTATTTTATTTCTAAAATAATTTTGAGTGCACAAGGTCAGAAATAGCGGACTTGAGATGTGCATTTGAGTATTGCATGTATTAGATACTAAAAACGCTTCCCCATTTTTCAAAAAAGAAGAGAACCAAATGGAATCTTAAATTGTACTTATTTAAAAAGATTAAAAGAGATTTCTCTATCCATCCATCCATTAGCTGAAGACCTTTTTCTCCATCCTGAACTGAAGCAGGTCTCATTTTCATTCACCCAAAATAATGATAGTCCTAAGATGATGATCCCAATGAAAGTTTTGCTAAACAAGAGGATTCGGATTAAGGAAGATTTTCGCTGCAAGAATCTAATGGGAGAGAAGTAGGACTGGATGCATCCAGAAATGAGCATTCTTTAGTCAGTTTGGTTTTAACCTTGTGCACTCAGTGTAGTTAACTCTGGTACCCTTTTTCTAAGGCCTATATTGCCTATTGAGTCTTGGATTCAAATTAGATGGTATATATATTGTAAATATTGTATATTGTTAGTCTTAAAATTAATTAAAATGGATTTGGAGTTCCTGTACTTTGGTATAAAAAAATTGATATTGAAATTAAGATTAAAAAGTCATAAGAATTCTTAATTAAAATTAAAAGGAAAAATTAACTAAATGAAAATCGCAAGAAATATGAATTAAACTAATAAAGTTTTATTTTTTTAAAGGGTTTGTTATTCTCATCATACCCAAACTGCAAAGTTGAAGATGAAGAGAGTGGAGGAGAACCTGAAGGGGCGAACAACTCAAAAATTTTCAAGTTTTTTATTTTAAAATAACAATAAAAATTAAAAATAAGTTGTTCAAACCCTTTAAAATTCTTCAAAAAATTTACAGTATCCTATGCATGTCAACTAATTAAATATAAAATAATAAAATAAAGTAAACAATAACAATAATTATATTATTGTATAATAATAATAATAATAATAATAATAATAATAATAATAATAATAATAATAATAATTTATACTATATTATATATTACCTGAGAATCATTCTGATAAAAACAACTATCTTGTTCTATTGGGTCCAATTCTTCCTCATTTATTTCAATTTTATGTTTGATGGCCATTTTAATATTTTTTTAAAGAAATATATTTCAATTAATTTGTAATCTGTAAATAAAAATAAAGATTTCTCTGACAAATTCCTTTCAAACTAAAACTGTTTTCCATTTTGTCATTTGTGTTTACAAACAGTAAGAAATGGCAACACAGTTTTAGCACTAATTTTGTGTAAAATGGAACATAACGGATTACTCAGTTTACTTTTGGATAATAGTTGATTTCTGGTCAGTCAATCGGTACATCGATAACACAATTAAATTATTTTTGAAATTTTTTTTTTAACAATTCAATGGGGTTTTCATCATACTTAATTTGTGTTATCAATGCAACATTGCCACAAATTTTTTCCTGCAATATATATATATATATATATTATATAATATTATTAATATATATATTATATATATATATTATAATTAATATTAATATTAAATATATAATGTATATATATATATATATATAGCATCGGCCGGGGTGACGCCACTTAGGTATAACTTCGTCTCCCTACTCTTCCCCAATATGCTGGTTGGAACTTTTTTTTTGAAATCATGAGCCCGTATATCAGTCATAAGTCACACACAAAAAATAATTAAATACATGTTAATTTTAAATAATAATGTTTTATTAAAGTATTGAATAATCAGTACTAAGCAAGAGTTCAAGAGGGGTGATGAAATCGGGATACATCTGTTTAAATTCCTCTTTTTAAAATTCCATTAAATTATTTACCTATTTTAATTTTTATCTTAATAATAATTATATTTATATACATATTAAAATATAGTATTAATAAGTAATAAAAATGTCGTAATAATATAATACATAAAAATGAAGAATAAAAATTAAAGGTGGTACCGATTACACCCCTTCACTCCGCTCAAAAATGTTTTGACAGCTTTGTAAATCGTATTTTTATTTATATTTTAAAATTTTATTTTATTTTTAATTATTTATTACTTAATATATATGAAACTATTTATTATATTTAAATTAATATATGTAATAAATAAATGTAATAAAATATAATACAAAAAATACGAAAAACAATGGTGGTCCGAGTCACCCTTCCAATCAAATTTTAACAGTGGGGAGTGAATCCTAGAAACCAATAGTTAGGCCCCGTTGATTTTGCAATCTTAATTACGGTTTGATATCAAAATTTATACTATGCCAGTTTAAGCTAACAACTCAAGTGTATCCACTGAAAAAATAATTAAAAAACTCCATCCACAATTTTTCATTTATTATAAACAAAGTTATAAAAAAAACTCACTTTTCAAAAGTGAAATTCGATTGAAGGGCATATTATTGTACTCATAAATTATAAATTTTTTATAAAATAAAACTTCTAGTAATATTAAAGATGATCTATAATAAACTTTGTATAGTTATCTACTGCGTGGCTATTAAATTAGCAAAAAATATTTTTTATCTTTATTTAAGAGTGCGAACACGAATCACCCCTCCTAATAAAGAGCGGTGACACCAGTCACCCCACCCAACGCTATATATATATAAATTAATATATATAACATATAATATATTAGTATAATATTATTTATATATAGTAATATAGTATAATATAATAGTATATAATAATAATAATATATACAGTGGCGTATCCAGAAATTTTTTTCGGGGGCCAGACAAAAATTTGGTTTATAGGGTATGATATATATATATATATATATATATATATAATATATATAATATAGAATATATATATATATCATATATATATAATAATAATAGTAATATATAATAATAATATATATAAGTTATTAATAAATATATATAAAGTGGAAGGACGAAAATATTAAAATTCCTAAAAAATATGGGAAATATGTAATATAGAATTACTAATATCATCCTAATTAAAATTTTAATTTAATCGCCTGAATAGAGTGAAAAAATCAATCACCATCTTACAATTTTTATTTCATATCTTCGAGATGATGATGCTTTTCAAGAGATAATTGTCGAATGTTTGTCATATATGATCATTTCTCAAGAGTTTGTCAGAAGTTTTATGGTGGATAAGCTTCTTTCTAACAGAAGCATTAAACATGGGTAAAATTTCCAGTATTTGCAACAAGATGTAAATATTTGGAACATTGGCGACTGCAACAAGAAACTAGTCAAACTTTGCGGTTTTGGCGACTGTGCTGTGATGCCTTTTCAACCTCCACAAATCCCATTCTGCTTTCTACTAAAATCTTTCTGTAGTTCTTTGAGGATCCTCCTTTGTAAAAATATACACAATCTTTTATCTTCTTCATATGCACATTACACCCGTTCGGTAATATGCCAAATTGCAAGGAAAATTTAAAAACTTCACTACCTAAATGCTGATGATTTAAATTCAACCAAAAATTGTATAAAAATGGGGATGCGATAATAAGTCTGTGGGTCGAATTTGTTAATTCTTAGTACGGCAATGAGAAATTTATACTTTTTTTTCTTGGAATTTGTTAATTCTTAGTACAGGAATTTCAAATACTCAGTTCCGATTCAGATGCGCTTACACATTCTGTCAAAAATCAGCTGAAAATTACGAATGTTGCATTTCTCTGATGGTTTCAAGTTTAGTTTGTGAAACTAATGGAATTACGAATTTGTTCCCTGACAGCGACACGAATCTATATAAAAAATTAATATTAAATTCTCTGCACTTTATATTAATTAACGATATTTATACTTAAAATTTTTAGTATCTAGAAAAATTCGGGGGGGGCCAGGCCCCCCTGGCCCCCCCACTAAATTACGCCACTGGTATATATATATAGTATATAATATTATAATATAATATATATATAATACTAATATGATATATATATAGTGTATAATATTGATATAATATATGCTAAATATATATATAAGTACTAATACTAATACTAATCCAGGGATGGGGAGTCGGAGTAGGGAGTACGAGCCGTTTTCTGGGGAGTTAAGGAATGCGGAGTCGGCGAAGTCGAAGTTCCGCAGAAAAGGGATGTCAGGAGAATCGGGAGTCCGGAGCGATTTAAAAAAAGAAAACACTCCTTTCGACTCCCAAAACAATTTTGTATAAACTTTTCACACAAAAATTTGGAAAAAATTAATGAATTTTTATTATAAAAATACTTACATTTTTTATTTTGACATTTGCTTGTAGCCAGCATTTAAGTTATTATTTGAAAGATTTTTCCTTATTAAAAGAAAAGAAAAACTTTTTCCAGTAATATTTTAACATTTTCTATGTATTTTTTTTTTCAAATTTTAAATAAACCTTAATATTTTTGAGAGAAAAACCGCCCAAATAAAACGCTAAATGATGCAAATAGAGAATATATGACCGTTGATATATATATATATATATTATATATATATATATATAATATAGATATATAATAGATTATATATATAATAGATATATATAATATATATATACCTATAATATATAATAAATATTATATATAAAACTTTAATAAAGTTAAATAATTATACATTTATGTACAACAACTGTGCTGGCACTCACGTTGTGGTTGTGTCAGCAGGTTAATTATTTCTGTACCTAAGCCGTGAATTTTAATAATATATTTAATTTTTTGGGTTGTGTACAACACACGCAAAAATAAATCTATCTACCCACAACCAGTAAGTTGTGGTATGAATAATTTATATAAATTAATTAATCATTTATAAAATAATAAAATAATTAATCAGTTTGATAAAACAAATAATTATTTTCTTACGTTTGGCAGGGTTTGTAGTTTGTGAGGCATTTCCTTCCCCATTTGGAAAGAGTGTCTTACCAGCGTTTTATTATATATAGAGTATTATATCATATATATATAGATATATATTTAGTACAATAAAGAATAATATAAATATAATATATAAGATAGTATAATATATATATAATATATATAATAGAGATATATTATATATATAATATATATAAATATATATATATATATAGTAGAATTATAATATATATAGAGAGCAGATATAATACCGTATATACAGGATGGGAGTCTGAGATAGGGAGTTGGGAGTTGAGCGTTTCAGGGGAAAGGAGTCGAGTCGAGTCGATTTCCAAAAAGTTGGAGTCGAGAGACTCGGGAGGTCATTTTAAAAAAAATGTAGAATATACACACAAAACAATTTGGTATAAACTTTTCACACAAAAATTTGGAAAAACTTAATTGAATTTTTGATTGAAAATAGAGATACATTTTTTTAATTTTGAGCATTTGTTTGGCAAAATCACATTTAAATTGTTATTTTTAATTTTTCCTGTATATGTAAAAAGAAAAAAAAACTTTTTTCCAGCGATATTTTAGAGAGGGAGGCAAGTGTCTTTCTTTTTCCCTGAGTCCGAATACGTTAATATTTTTTCTTGAGAAACAGTAGTTCATCGTGTACGCCGAAATACATCTATATAATAAATAAAATACCCTGACCTTACCAATTTCAGTTTTTCATCCATTCCAAGAAACAATAGATGAGTCATAAATGAAAATAATACACGAAAAATAGAGACCTAAATATACTTGATACTATGATTATAACGAGCCATTTGTACAATAAATATTATATATAACATTCATATATAACTGTAATATAAATATATTGATAGTATTAATTACTAATAATACGGATAGATCATCACAATATACATCTTCACTGTATAAACAACTGGCTGCGCTCACATTGTGGGTCTGATGTTCAGGAAATAATATATTTCCGTACAATAATGCCGGTGAATTCTAATAGAATTAATTTTTATTTTTAGACACGCGAAATATATCTATCTACCACAACCAGTAAGTGGTGGTAAGTTAATCTTAATAAATTAATTAATCAGTTTGAAAAAATCATGTGGATGGGGATCGAGTCGGATCTCTCGGGAGTTCAAGCTATTTTCATAGAAAAGTATCAACACGTCAAGGTAAGTACTCTGGATGTCGGGAGTCTATTTTCAGAAAAAGTTGGAGTCGGAGTCTGAGGAGTATTTTCGAGTATAAAAAAACAAAACGGATCTTTTTTGACTTCCTCAAACACACATTTTGTATAAACTTTTCACACAAAAATCTGGAAAAAATTGAATTTTATTATAAAAGACGTACATTTTCTTTTTATTTTTATTTAGACATTTGTTTGTAGCCAATTTAAGTTGTTTATTTTTAAAAGGTTATAAAACTGGATTATAAAATAAAAATGTACTTGACTACTTGTGTATTGAGCATTAAAGAATTATCAACAGCGAGCGATTCCATTAATAATCGTACAAAATTAAAGTCAAGTAGAGTACATACATTATGCGATTTTAAAAATATAGAGAGGTTCGTTGCACACCAATTATTAGATAGTTGCGATTATTGGAAAATAACCAAGCGTCATTTGGCTATACATTTAATGACAACAACTCTTGATATGGCTAAACGTAGTGGAGTGTGTCAGCATTTTAAAATATTTCCGTACCTAATGCGTGAATTTCTAATAATATTTAATATTTTGGTTGAGTGTAAACCAGCTCGAAAAATATATTTCTATCTACCCACAACCAGTAAGTTGTGGTAAGATAATTTAATAAATTAATTAATCATTAGTTATAACAAATAATTATTTAACGTTTGGCAGAGGTTTGTAGTTTGTGAGCAAATGACCTTGATTACTTTGACTTTGCAAGTGTTCCCAGCGGTATTATAATTTATATATATAAATATATTAATATATATATATATTATAATATATATATATATATATATATTATAATTATAATATTATATATATATTATATATATATATTATATATATATTATATATAATAAATATATATATATATATACTATAATCAGTGGTGATCTCAGCAAAGCTTTATTGGCTTACTCGTGGCTCTCTCTCTTCCTCCTCTATCTCTATCTCTATAATATATTAATATATAATAATATATAGGTATATATTATTATTATATATAATAGATATATAGTAATATATAATATATAATATCATATATTAATATATATATATATATATATATATATATTATTAAATATTATATTATATTATACTAATCAATTAATATTATTATTTGATTCGTGGTTAGCCTTTCATATGTATCTTAAAAAATAATGCTACAGTAAAACGGAATATATTGCTGGAATGCTGGTATAAAGCGCTGGAAAATTGTATAAAAAAAAAAGAATATATATCAAAAAACTACAATAGCATACAGCGAAAAGGAATATCAACTTTTGAATCCTGGTAAAATTATAGTCACCATAGAAAATGCTAAAAAAAAATAAAAAAATAATAAAAATTATTTGTTAATAATTATATTAGTAAATTATTGGTATAGGCTATATATACCTATTTAGAGACCTTTTATGTTACTCGTTATTTCTCGTTAAATTAAAGACTTTCTATTAATAATTTGCTTTATTAACGGAAACTAGGGGCTCGAAGCCGACGGGAAATACATAGGGGGGGACGTTTTTCCATACCCCACCGTAAGGGAGGGGCGGAGGAAACCCCCCTGAACGACACCCAAATCATACCAAATAGGTATCCCTAGGTTAAATTAACGCAGTATAGATAGTATAATATATATATAGTATAACGGGGCTAATATAGTCCTACCCCGTTAACTTCCCTCGAATAGGATACCGAGAAGACCCCGTAGATCACTCATGCTAACATCGGATGCTGTATTTAATTTATTATATATAATATATATATATATATATAACCCTTGGGTATTCTTTACTGAGTATATAAAAAAAAAAAAAAGCAAAATTAAGTAGAAGTTCATATAATTTATTATTTAACGATTATAACCACAATTTTTAACATCAGAGTTGATACATGTTTTAGTACAAATTTACTATTATACTTATTTATTAACAAATATTTTATTTTATTTTTTTTATCTTATATTTTCATTTTCTTCATGTTTAAAAGCATTTTCTTTGGATTCTCACCAAAAAATTGTTATTCATTTTATGTTTAAGCTATTGTAGTTTTTAGATTTTATTTTTATTTATTTTTTTATTTTTTTACAATTTCCAGTTAACCAGATTCGACCCAAGCAGTCAGGCAAATGAATTGTATTCTGTTTTACTGTCAGCATTATAGTTTAAGATACACTATACGCTAATCCAGGACGGGTGACCTATATACTTAGCGTAAATAATTACTATCAAAGGTATATTTGGATTTCAGTAGAGTTCAACTAGATAATTTCTAAATACTGTAAAGCAGAAATATTATTTTTATTATATCTATTTATATATATATGGATTAGACAATTTCCACTTGTGACGCACTCACCAAAAACGGGAGCTCGGAAATCAAAATGAGAGAAAAATTTCCAGGTAGACCTTCATGATACATAAACAATAGAGTCTTTAGCGGTCGAAATGAAATTTTTATTTCCGCCTGACCTCAGCGCTGACCACTAAACAATTTTCTTAACACCTAACTTAACTTAATACCTAATCTAAATTCTTCGCCACCTATATAGAACAAGGTATAATAACAAACAACACAAAAAAAAATTCATTTCGTACACCTAGAGCATGGCTGCCTCAGCAAAATTCATAACAGTAACTCCTCCATCAAAGGTTATTTGGATCGCCTCCGAGCCTCTCCGTTCTTTACTTCGATGGCTTATGTATAAGGAACTAGTAACTGTCTCCAAATCATAGGCCCCTACTAGGCTCCTATGATATATATATATAATATTATATACTTCGTGATAACATATAATAATATACTATATATATATTATTAATTATATAATCATAGAGTACTATAAGTATATATATATAGGTATATCTACTTAGGCGCCAGTCCTAGTAAGAGCTCCTAATCAATATCACTCAAAATAAGAAAATCAAACTGAAAGAATCAATACCGGTAGAGAAAATTATTACTGAGGAAACTGACAAAATAAACAAATAATAAATTAAAAAAGAAGAAACAATTAAAAAAAATTTAATCAGTAACTAAATCGGAAAGCAATTACATTTTGGAATCCTTGGTTAAAATTTGTTAGGAAATGTTAAAGAAAAAAAAAAAATAAAAAAAAAAAAAAACAAAACTGCCTTTATAATTTTTTTGTTGGCGTGGTGCTGGGACATAGTACTCTAGGTTTACTATCTAGTATATCGTAAAGCAACTTAAATCAAGAATACTAAATAGGCTATATTTTATAACAATCTAAAATGAATTTTGAAATTTTACAATTATATACAAAATAATTTCACATACTGTATATTTAAAAATATAATGTACTTAGCAATATCAACTTCGCCAATTTAGAGGCTCGAGCCGAGGGGGAACAAGGGGGGAAATTGTTCATAACTCCCTAGGGAGGGGCGCACGACCCCAGCGACATCCACAAATCCAAAGAGCGCGTGGATTCTCAGAGACCCTTCCCGGAGGGGAATTAGTCCATACCTCCCGTAGTTCCCCCGGAAAGTGACGATAGACCTCCACGACTAGTCTCCACCAGTGCGGCTAGTGCTTGCTGATCGTATAACAAAAATGAATATAATAAAATATCATACTCATTTTATGAGTTAACTCAATAATCTCTCTTGAAATACATTAGTTACATCTAATTATTATAGCATAAGATTTATCAAGTTTTATTATATTTTTTTTGACTCTACGAATTCTATGTAAATTTTTTCCAGTGTCCAAATGTATTGTCTTTTCCATTGTAGTTTTAGTAGTGAATTTTGAGAATATAGTATATAATAGGTATATAATAGTGTATATAGTTATAGTGATTTTTATACACGTAAAAAACTGTGGTGTAATTAACGAATTTTTTTGTAGATTCACAATAATTTGATTTTTTTATGATGCAATGATTATAAAATGTGTGTAGAGTATCATTAATATTAAAAATACGCCTTAATCACTGTCTTTGTTATATTTACGCTGTCTAGGTTATTGCCAATTCATGACGTTTTTATTCTATCAGTTAGAGGCTCGTAAGTCGTGGAATTTTGTTAGAATGAAACTTATGAGTGTATATTAGGACAACGAGAGGTGATATATATTCCTAATCATACTAGGGAGAGCACATATATCTAAGCTAAGATTCTTGACAGATAATGTACTTAATTATCTTAAATAACTAAATTCTAGTGATTTATCTATTTTAATTAAATTAAATTAAGTTAATACTGTTATTGCCTGATGCCAAATTCATCCTCTATTATCAGCTTCCTTTGTCCTGTCTTCTATGTATCTCTCCAAATTTCATCTTCTACAGGCATTTGCTACTTTTAGGCGCCAGCACCCCCTCTGGGGATGCATTGTGAAGCTGAAAATTTTGATAAAGTGATGTATAACAAATATTAGCAGATTTGCCGCTCTTTCTAACTTCATTATTCTATGCATCTAATACGTTTTTCGTGAGTTCCCCTCGAGTGGAGATCCACTACACCCTTTATTGAATATAAAAATACCTCATATTCGATTACTATGCTGGAGTAACATAATTAATTAGTATATTAATTACTCACTATATTGTATTTAACAAATATTTATCTAACTCAACACGAGCACCGTGGCAGTCAAACCGACTCCCCCTTGACTTTCTTCCTCCTCTATTGCTAATTCCATAAATTTCATTGCCTTCTACGGGCATTCCGTTTTTAATTAATGATAAGTTTGTTTAATCTATTAAATAGTCTCAAAGAAAAATAATTTAGAGAATTAAGGCATTTTAAAATCAATGGTATGTTCAAAGTTACCAACTTAATATGTAGCAAATGCACAGTACCAGAAACCTAAGATCAAAATGTAAAACATTAAAATTAATGAAATGTTAGCCATTACTAGTGCATATTTAAAAATACCTTATATGACCCTTATCCTTAACATGCAAATTGGGGGGTCAATATGTCCTGACCCAAAAACGGTGACCAAAGTAAATATATTTTTCAGGTGTGATGTATAATAAGATTATAGATAAAAAAAGGAATAAATAACTACATGCATTGCATGTAAAACAGCGATAGTAACGATTATTGTTTTTAGCATTCTATAATCACTCTACCATCGAAAAGAGCCATCAATGGCGAAGATAAATGAGCCTATTACACTTTTACTTTCGCTAAATAGTATTAATGATAGTTATACAACAATATAATATGTTCAATTGGTCTCAAAACGAGTTGTTTCAAAGTTTTTAACACAATGATTCCAAGTTAAACACACCGTCGCTCTTCTACTTAATGAGTCGTTGTATTATATATAGTAATATATTTTTTATTTCTCAGAATTTGTATATTATTTATTATATAAAAATATATCAGAAATAATAATAGATATATGCACTATTTACTCTAATACTATAAAACTTGTTCTAACTTACTACTAATAGAATCTTTACTTTTCTTAACACTTGAACAAAATTGAGGAATGTATTTCCTTTCCTTTTAAGACTGTTGGTGGATTTGAGGAGTATGGATTCGAGATAATTGATGCGGTCTTTGAAATACATATTTTTCACCGTTGACTAAATAGGTGAGTATATAGTATAGTATATTAATATAATTCTATTATGTACAATAAATTATATAAATAATATATAATATATATTATATAATAGGTAATTAAATAGACGAATTATGATATATAATATGTCAGCCTCCCGAAAGTCATTGCATCGCATCAATCATATATACATAATAATAATTCATAATAATAATTAATAATAATTAAAAAACATATAATAAGAATAATAATATTATATATTATTAGATTATTACTATTTATTATTATTTTTTATTATTATTATTATTATTCTATTATTATTATTATTATTATTATTATTATTAATTATAAAATGAATATATAATAA
>JABUQX010040228.1:35000-54917 GCA_015478945.1 Trachelipus rathkii
TACTAAACTCTACTTATAAATATTGATACCTCTTTAACATATTGTATTTACTGTATTTTAACGACTAAATACCTCCTAAATAGATTATAGCGTCGGCGCGAGAGCACCCGCCTCTTTAGGAGCTGCCACTACTCGGTCCTCTTAAAGTAAAATAATAAAACACATAATAATAAAAATATAATAATATTTTTTAAATTTTTTATAATGATTAAGTTTTGGTTATAAGTTTTATTAATAAATCCATTTTGAAATATGTGCAGTTTTTTTTATAACTTGTAATAAATGCTTTAATTGTGGATGTGAGATTTTAATTATTTTTTTATCATGTGGATATACACTCGAGTATGTTCACTTTAAACAAATGGCCAAAGTATGAATTTGTGTGGATCCAATAACACAGGTAATTAGTGGCAAAAATGCACGGTGCACTCGTAACTTGGATCGATTCACCCCGCCAGTAAAAATTGAGGAGGGGTAACTCGCGACCACCATTGATAATTTATTACGTATTTATACGTATATATTATATTGACATTTTTTATTAACGTATAATTATTTAAATATATAATAAAAGTTATTATATTAAGTAAAAATTAATAATACAAAAATTGAAATTTATTTAATATTTATAAATAAAAAATACACAGAATTTCCATAGATAAGGTTTTGGATGCAGTTAATTGTGAGAAAGATCGTTACATATTCGAGAGACTCAAATTTTTACTTAATGGATCTATTATTGAACTTGTTTATGTACTTATATTACAAATTATTTAAATGATAAATTAATTATATTCTTTATAGGAAAAATTAAAATAATAAAATGTGAATTATGAAATATTATCTTCTCTCTTGTGCTAAATTCATATCACTCACCTCCCAAGTTCACTGGGTGACTGAGCTCATATAGTTTATGGTTCACAAGTAATGATATACTATTTATCAGTAGTACATAATAAACTTATTATTATATAGAATTAGTATATCAGAATATTTTAAGAGATTATTGACCGACTATAGGTCCTTGATTTTCAAAAAAAAATAAAAAATAAATTCCAAAAAGTGCAGTATAGGGGTGAGAGTCTGAGGGAGACGAAGTTTATGTTCACTATAAAAGTGGTCCAAGGTTTCAAACTCCGACCCAACTGCTATATCTTTAGAATAAATAATAATTATAAAATAAAAAGAAAAATAAAAAAAATTTTGTGAACGTTGGTTATTTATTTTAAAAAATAAAAGTTTAAATAAGAAAAAAAAGAAAAAGAGACTCCTCTGCACAATAATTAAGTACCAACCCATATCATACTTTTTTATATTAAAATATACCTATAGGTATAATACGTTTTCATAATATGCTATAGATAAAATTTTACTTCTAATGGATAATGTATATATATACTATAATATGATATGATATATATAGTAATATATGGTATATCAGTGTCAAGTTCTGCACTTGCCGATTCGGCACAATGAAACTTTGCACAGTTTATAAAGACACCAACTACAGAACTAGGCGATCGCTCTTAAATAAGTTGAGTTTTCTCGAGAAATCAGATAGATGAGGACTACGAAAAATATTAGTAAATAAGTTATGAAAATAATGAAGCAAACTAGATACAAAACATAATTATAAATTCCCTTGCGCTTTGCGTCATAATTTTATTTAATAAGAATAAATATAAAAATAAAATAAATTCGCTGAAGCTCAATCTTATCAAAAAACTAATGTTCCTTTTATATTTATATGACAAATATATAATAAGTATTTATTTTTAAAATATATAAAATATAAAGAAAAAATATGTACAGAGGTTAGGATATTCTAGATGATTATTATACAGAGTCCCATATAAATTATATGATAATTTAAGTGATATTAATATGATATTAATATATATATAGTATATATATAAGTATATAATATATATATATATAGTATATATTAAGTATATATATATGAATATATATAGTAGAGAGAGAGCAGATAGAGAGATGAATTAGGTTAGATTGACACAACGCTCTGTTTAGGTTTAGTGTTAGATCCATTAGGTAGGTTAGTTAGGTTAGGTTATGAGGTTTAGTTAGGTTTGCATTTGGTCTTTAGTTTGGTTTTTAGTTTAGGCATAGGGTTAAGTTAGATTGTTTAGCTTTTAATCGTGGTTCGTTAACATTAATCTCTATATATTAAATCTTACCTCTCTGATAAATTAATTTGTTAAAATCATACTAGTCACTGTAGTTCTTTAATTCACTCTCTCTTTTTTATTACGAATGATTATATAATTCCGATCCTGCCTGATAATGGTGTATGTTGGTTGAGAAGAATATTATTAGAAAAAATACATCAAGTAGATTTTAACAATTATTTACGAGAGTTAAGAATAATGAGATAAGTTGAACCAACCATATTATAAATAAGCAAACCTAATCTTTAACTTATAACACTAGCCTAATCACAGTAACGCAAAACCAACCAAATCGAAACCCTTAAACTTAATACTAAACCGTAACCTCAACCTGAACCTAACCTTAACTAACCAACCTAACTCAGAAAATCCATATAAAATTACCTGCTCTCACAAGCTCTCTTCTCTCTTCAATCTTATATATAGTACTGTAAATCTATAATACAATATTACCAAGCACAAATAGAGGATCATATTATATTAATATATATTATATTATATTATATTATATATTATATATATTATTAATAATATATCATAGAATTTAAAATTGTATTTTATTTTTATATTTTGTTTATATTTTAAAATATAATATATTATCATATATATTAAAAAGAAATCATAGATTTGAAGTTTAAAACACTCTAACAATTATATTTTATTTTATTTTTCTTATATAAATGAAAAATTTAATTTCAAAAGTCCAAGGTGCACATTGTTTGTATTGTATATAAACCATGATTCATTATGGTCATAACTATGATTCTAGAATTCTGATTAGATAAATTTAACCTAATTATCAAATCGAAGAAAACTAATTACATTTAGTGAGACTTCTAGGAAAGTCTAATGTTATTATAACTGTATGCAAATTTTCTATTGTAAAATAGATTCATAGATCCAGAAAACGCGAAGACCATAGTAATATTTAATGTATATATATATATATACTAGATATATATATAGTATATATATAATATATATTAATAGTATATAATATATTAAGTATATATATATATTAATAATTAATATATAATATGTTAATATATATAATATAATAGGTTTGGTATTAAAAAAAATAAAATGTTTTCCGTTTTTTTTTTTTTTTTTAAACTTTTTATTTTTAAAAAAAAACCAAAGGCCCTAAAAATTTTTTACTTTTAATTTATCATGTTTTATAAAGATTAATCTATATTTTTCAGAATATAGCGAGTTGCGGGTTGACTTGGACCACTTAGGCTACTAAACTATTCGCTCCCGACTCTCCGCCTTAAGATTGACATTGCATTTTTGGTAATAATTTTTTTTTTTTGTGAAAAATCCAAGGCCCTATTAGTCTCATTATAAGACACACTAAAAATAGGAATATATGATTATTAAATTCTAATATAATAGTTTCATATTATAAGTTTGAATTAAACGCATTCAGCACACTACCGACTTGCGAGAGGGGTGAATCGGACATTCTAGTTTTAAGTTCGCTCTTTTACGGGTATATAAATTCATATTATCTTATATTTTAATTTTTACTTAATCCTATTCATTATTTATCATATTAAATATATCGTAATAAGTAATAAAATTGTCAATAATGATACAATTAAATAATAAAAATAATTGGTAAGTCCGATTCACCCCCTCTCCGCTCATAAAATTTTAAACTTTTTGAATTTGATTTTTTATATTATAAATTTACAGTTTTATTTTAATTCTTTACTAATATTTTTAAACTATATTTAATATTAAATTATAATTTATTACGTAATAAAAATTCAATCATATAATAACGGTAAAATACGAAAAAAAGCAGATTAGTGTTGAGTCCGATATCAACTACCTCTGCCATCCATATTTTTACGGGCGGGTGTGAATCAGACCAAGTTAGGCCCCGTTTTTTTGCCACTTATGCATTTCGAGGATCAAAATAGAATAATTTTACTTATGCCAGTTTGTAAACAGCCTGAAAGACGTATTACGCGAGTTGATAATTCCAGTCTGAAAATACAAAATTGAATAATGCCAATCCACAATTTCATTTTAGTAACCAAAGTAATAAAAACTTCACATTTCAAAAGTGAAATTCTATTGAAATGGGGTTGTATTCTCTAATTTATAAAAATTTTAAAAAAATATAGTAGTGTTTTATTATATTAGTGTTTTTATATGTAATATTTTAGAGTACTGGACCGAATTACCACCCCTCCTAAATGAGAGGGCTCCGTCAGATCCCACGCCTCAATCAGCTTAATCAAGTACTTTTTAGGTTAATTAGCTAGTTTTAAAATACTCAGTAAATACAATAATGATTAAGAGTAGTATTATATAAATATTAAAGTATAAGTTCAGTACTTAAATAAAGTTTATTATTATTACTCTAGGGCATATAATTATTACATTCACATATATTAGATCTGTATAATTATTTAATTATATATATATCAAGTGATTGGGATGTATCGTAGAGTTTTCAGGCTGTAATTAAGCAATTAAGCATAGTATTTATATTAAAAATAAAAAACTGGCAATTCTCACAAATACCTGCGGAGGTGGTAGGTAAAAACTTTTGCCTCCAAAATTTCGGAGAAACTTTAAAATTGAATTTATATTATTATTAATGATTCGTAGCTTACATTTTTTTATTTTTATATTATTGACTAAATTTAGTTTTAGTAGGCAAATTTAAGTTTTTATATTTTAGTAAGCATTTTTTTAGATTAAAAAATCAGAAGATAATATATTTTATTACAAATATATATATTTAAAATTTTCTATTAGCTATTTTTTTTTCCTACTCAGTTCGAAAATTCTTTTAATTAGATTTAATCTTGAGAAAACTCGAGTAGCTTGCATAAGCGACTGTACCTGTCAACCCATAGATAATAAAAATTCGGCTAATGATGGCAAAAGAATATTAACCTTTAGGTGTTATATAGAGTGTACTAGTACTTATATATAAATATATATAGTATCTAGTCTCTATATATATTTAAGATTATATATATATATAATAATATAATATATATTATATATATATATATATATTATATATATATAAATTTAATATAGTATATATTAATATTAAATAATAATAATTCAATATTAAATAAAGGATTAAAAATCCGGCCAATACACATCACTAAAAAGCGAGCAGACGTCTTAAATTAAGATCACCAACATAGATAAAGAATTCTAAAGTAAACTTGTCGACTAGAAACTTGCCAAAAAGACATCATTTACCGACATATAAGCAAACAAATACTTATAGCTAGATAGATTCTAACATAAAAATTAAGGGTTGACTTGAAAGAAGTCACAAAGGCTTAATAATACTTAAGGGTACTTAATGAAAGGAGAAAATGACATAAAGAACATGCAACCAGCTAGAGCAGACTAGCGAAATATCATGTAATATACTACTCAAATTTGAAAAAAATCTTCTCTGGATATATATATTAAGAGAAGAGTGGTATATACTATGACACGATATACACCCACATCTGTATATGTCTTCCAGTCATATCGCAATAGAAGCCAATTCGCGCGTATTTAGAATTCTGTGTATATTGATTCACAAAACGCTCATCCGATTGTGTGTAAAGCACTTCCGCACTAAAAATCTTCTATGAGCATTACGAGCACTTTATTTAAAAAAACTTGTAAAAATATGTACAATTTGATGAGGACCTATTCACGAGTCTATCTATTAAAGGTAACAGGCACAAGAGTTACTATGACATAGGGCACTGTAACTGCCTAATCGCTAACTTTCATAAAAACCAAATTCAAAGTGAATTGGTCATGATATTATGCTCACGTAAATCCCGTCCTTTCTATAGGTTAGAAAAAGCTATAGACAAGCCAGTTCAGTTATAAATGTCTGAAAGCTATAACGATTACCTCAGAATTAAAAAAATGAAAATTCTTTTAAAAATTTAACAAGTAAACTCAAAAAAACTATATAAATAAGTACTAATACTTTGACTTATATTGCCATTACAAGTCAAAAGCTTGCTGATCTGTTCTGTCCCCCTGCTAAATAATTATTACTATTTTATTATTATTATTATTATTATTATTCATTATTATTATATTTATTATTATTATTTATTATTATTATTTATTATTATATTATTCTATTAATATTTTTTGTCATTTTCATCATTATATTTTTATTATTATTATTATATTATTTTATTGATTATATATTTATTCTGGATTTACTCATAAAAGATATGTCGGATTCTCAAATACTTGTTCATGTATTAATTAACCATTGGTGATTATATTATTATTGGGATTATTATTTTCATATTATTATTATTAATATATTATTGTCTGTATATTTACTATTATTAAATTATTGAATATTCATTATTATAATCTATTTTATTTATTATTATATTAATTATTATTATTACGTTCTATTAGTATTGTGGAGAATATTATATTTTATCTGTTTCTTATAAATAATCTATTAGTATTAGCAATATTATTGTTTATTGTTGTTATTTATTATTTATATTATATATAATTATTAGAGTATATTATTATTACTGATTATTATTATTACTTATTATTATTAGTATTATTATTTTTATTATTATTAATTATTATTATTATTATGATTGTTATGTTATGATTATTATTTATTATTTTATTATAATAATAAATAATATATAATAATAATAATAAGTAATAATAATAATAATATTAATAATTAATATAAATAAGTAACCTGACCGTATATATATATATTATATATATATATATATATATATATATATATATATATATATATATATATATAATATTATAATAAGTATATATATATATATATATATATATATATTTTAATTTATTTTTTTTTATATATATATAATACCGTATATATATTAGTTATATATTATATAGTGATATATATTAATATAGTATAGTATATTATATAGATTATATATATATATATAGTGATGTTAGTGTGTATTGATATATATATATTATATATAAATATATATATATATATATATAAGTAGTAGATTAGTATATAATAATATAATATATATATATATATATTGTATATGATATGATATATATTATATATATATACATATATATATAGGGTAGTATATATTATACTATAATAATATATAATATATAAATAAATTATAATATATTATATATATATAACGCTGGGTGTAGATCACTTGCTGAGGTCAAAATAATCAAGGTCATTTGCACACAAACTACAAACCCCTGCCAAACGTAAGAAGAAAATATTATTGTTATCAGTGTCTTATTTATATTTATATTTTTATCAGGGATGGGGAAGTCGAGAAAAATGAATAAGACTCGACTCCCGACTCGAACTACGCGCAGAAGTTCGATCTTTACAAACAATCCGACTCGCCGACTCCGTGACTCCCAAGGTCGGATTTTAGATAACAAGCCGACTTCCCGGACTCGCAATGGTGAAATGGAACGTTAATTTTCTTAAGAATTACGATACTTGTTATTTTCATCGTTATTAGTGTCTAAATTAAACATGAAAAAAAAAACAAGAATTATGACAATAAATTTAATAATTTCTGAAATAATAATAGTAATATCTTTACACTTTTAACAAAATAGGCACTTTTATATAACGAGTAGGCCTATGTATGCAAACGTAAAATTCTTGACAAAAAAAATTTACGAATGATTATAATTTAAAATTATGACAATTAATTAATAATAATTAATAATCATAATAATAATAATAATAATAAATAATTTTATTATTATTATTATTACTTAATATATATTTATATATTATTGAGATTATTATTAATAATAAATAATAATAATATAATAATAATAATAATAATAGGCTATTATATTATAGTAATAAGAATAATAATGAATAGTAATTAATAATAATAATAATATTATTATTATTATTATTATTATTTTATATTATTATTATTATTATATTAATGATTATTATATTATTGATGCATGGCCTTTTCGGGAGGCTGACATATATATATAATATATAATATATATAATATTATATATATATAATATATATATATATATATATATTATAGATTTATATATATATTAATATATAGGTGAAATTTGTTTTAAAACCACAAATATCTCAATCCATATCTCAAAAATCTCACAAACTACAATAAATAGGAATACATTGCGTGGAATGCTGTCCAATTTTAGTGCGGAAAAGAATATATATATAGAGTATATAGTATATTAATATATATATATATATAGTGTATTAAGTATATATATATAATAATAAGTATAATATATACCGTAACACGGGGTTACTTGGATCATGAGGTAACTTGGAACACTTTTGACCAATGTACACATTTTTTTGATAACTCCTAAATTATTTGGAGTAGAAAAGTGGTTTTAGGCTCATTTTGTTCGCAAAATGATGCTCTTTTAGATGGTATATGAATGTAAAACACAAACCTTTACTATCCTGTTTTACATGCAAATGTGTAGTTTTTCATTTTTTCTATTTTTCACACCCCTGAAAAATATTACCCCGTTTTTGCGGTCAGGAATATCTGACCCCCCCAAAATTTTGCATGTAGGATAAGGGTCATATAAGGTATTTTTTTTCCATAATTGAAAAAAAATTTTTTTAACGGTTTTAATTTTTTGAAAGTTTTTTTAACCATGGGGCAATTTGGAACACATTCAGTGGGTAACTTGGAACACACCCATTGATTTTAAAATGCATTATTCTACTAATTATTTTTCTTTTTCAGACTATTTAATAGATTTAAACAAACTTATCATAAAATTAAAATGGGAAATGCCCGTAGAAGGATGAAATTTGGAGAATTGGCATAGAGAGGAATGAAGTAAGGAGAGTCGGATTTGGAGGGCCTGCCACCGGTTGCTCCTCCAGATCAGTTTTCAAAACGCGCTCATAACCACTCGACTGTCGTCGGAGAACCCGATGAGAGAGCAAACTGTGTTGAAGTTAGTAAATTATTTGTATAATACAATATTGGTGTCCTTATATATGTTATTCCAGACCCATTAGAAACTCGGAATATGTTGGATTCGACTTCGATGTTCTGGGACCCCCCGGAGGGTCCTCCGAAGAAAACCCATAGTGGGCAGGATAGAATATGAAGTTAAAGCTTGTATTCTCCGAACAAATATTAGGTGATATACCCTTTCCTATGGTAGTAACCTTTTCCGATAAACGGGGAGGTGCCAGCCCCTAAAAATAGGAAAAGCCCGCAGAAGGATGAATTTGGAGAGGTAATTAGAAAGAAAGGGAGAAAGGAGGCTGAGTAAGAGGAGACGAATTGGCAACAGCAATAAAATATTAATTTAATTTAATTTAATTTAAAATTTTAGATAACTCTAGAAATTAGTTTTAAGATAAATTTAAGTACTTACTGTCAAGAATTTAGCGTTGAAAATGCGCTCCCTGTATGGATTGGAACATCCCGTTCCAAGTACCCATCATCAAGTTTACTACACGCTACCACACTGACGAGCCTCCTATTGAGATAAAACAGCAGCAATTGGCAAACTAACTAGCAAGTTAATGATAGACCAATGAGTTAAGGACGTATTATTCATTATTACTAACCATTTATATAATTGCATCATATAACAAATATTTTAAATTACAAAAAAAATCCGTTCAAGTTACCCCGTGTTACGAGAGGTATAGTATATTATATATATAGGATATATATATATATATATTCTCAAAAACTACAATACCTACAGGAAAAGAAATTACAATTTTTGAAATACATGGTAAAATTTATCATAGGAAAATGTGGAAAAAAAGTTTTCAGTGAAATTAATTATTTACTAATAATATGAATTTAATATGACGAGATATTAAAATGGTTACTCGTTAAAATAAATTTTTCTCTTATTAAATTTTTTTTTTAACTATAGAATACCCCAAGGGTATACCGCACTGATGCCAGGAGTCGGGGGGGGTCTCTCGGGCCTTCCGGGAAACTACGGTAGGACTATTCCCCCCCCTCGGGAAGGGTCTCTGGAACCCCGCTCTTTGGTATTTGGGTGTCGCGGGAGTTCCTCCGCCCCTCACCTACGGGTATAGAAAATGTCCCCCCCTGTGTTCCCCCTCGGTCGCAGCCTCCTAAATTGCCGTGTGATACCTTTACAAATAATATATATATAGTATATATAATATATATATATATATATATATATATATATAAATATATATATATATATTATATATATATATATATATATATATATATATATAGATATATCATATATATGTCCCAGCACCCCCCCAAAAAAAAAAAATACGGCACAGTTTTTTTTTTTATTTTTTTTGTTTTTTTTTATTTTTTTTACATTTTCTAACAAAAATTTTACAAGTATTCCAAGAATCTAGTGAAATGCCTCTAGCTTTTGATAGTTTTCGAGATATGATTTTTTTTTTTAACTTTTTTATTTTACCAGTTATCCTCAGGTAAATTGTACCCAGGATTCCATCAATGTCATTCTTTTTTCCGAGGTTAAGCCTGTTGTTAGTATATTGAGATATGGAATTGGGGCTCTTCTAGACGACTGGCGCACTAGAGAGTAATTATATCGATAAGAATAATATGAATATACGAGATATATAATATTATAATGTATCATTATATATATTAATATATTATAGTATTAACATAATATAGGCCTCACAATAATATAATATATATATATATAATAGGACCTGTTATGGCCAAAGTTACTTAACGCCCACACGAAACGGAGCTCGGATCCAAAACAAAAATTGTTTACAGGTAGCAATCATATATAAAAAAAATTGTATATAGTGTGACATTTTTTGTATATTTTTTACTCCTCGATATCTATGCCCCCTCATAAGTTTGAAAGGTTAGTGAGTAAGTTAGGTTAGGTTAGTGATTGGTCACTAATAAGTTTTATAGAAATAAAAAATTATCATTTCAACCTCCTAAAACAGTATATTATGATATGCAAAAGAGAGATCTACCGTAGCGTATATATATTATTTTATTGATCTCTGTAGTGTCGCACTATCGGCGCGTTCTTTGTGAGTTTAAAGTTAACTTCGTTTAGGACACAATAACCATTGAAATAGTATTATATCTATTATATATAAATAGTATACTAGTGAACTGTAGGTGTGGGGATGAAGGACAGAAAGTTAATATTATATATGAGTTATTTGAGAAAATATTATTTATTTTACTATATTCAGATAAATCGCTGACTTGCACTTAAAATTTTATTGATAACTATATATATATAATAGGTCTCAGCGTTCTGGATTAGCCTTCGATATAATATGTATTATCTTGAAAAAACTATTAATGTCATTACATGAGTAAAACAGAATATATTTCATTATGCTGGAATGTCTGTCTGTAAATGGCTGTCCTGGTAAAATGTGAGTAAAAATAAAAAAAAAAGATAAAGAAAAATAAATCTCATAAAAACTACAAAGATTTTCAAGCAATAAAGGAAACATTTTCAAATCCATAAATAAATATATACATATGAAAAATGAAAAAGATGATAATAAAAAAAAAAAAATATTTGTTAATAATTTATAGTATATAATAGAGACCTATATAGAAACCCTTTTGATTGTAGTTACTTCAGTTTAAATAAAATATAAATTAGACTTGTTTTGTTAAATTTATTGACTTTTTTTTTTAGTTTTACTAAAGAATACAAGGAATTATTTGTCGCACCCGATGAGCAGGATAATTTATATATAGATATACATTAGTAAGTCTCTATAGGGTCTCTCGGCCTATTTCGGTATGAACTACGGTAATAGTAGGTATGAAACTAATTCCTCACCCCCCCTTCTCAGGCGACGGTCTCCGAAACCCGCTCTTTATGTATTGATATTATAGGTACTAGTCAGGTGGTGGGCGGTTACCTACCGCCACTCCGCTCCCAAGTAACGGGGTTATGGAAAACGTCCCCCCCTATGTTCCCCGTCGCTCGAGCCCCCTAGCTACAAATTGTAATTTGGATTATTAAATAGACTTGTATGTTAACGTAAAAATTTTAATAATTCTTATATAAGATTATATAACCATTCTTCCCAAAGATATCTCTGAGAAACCAATAAGAGGTCAATGTCAAGACTTAAGGCTCTTCTAATCATATTACTATTAATATTAACAATAATTTTTATTTTTTGTTATTTTTTTTTTTACATTTTTCTTATGAGTGAGAGATTTTCACCACAGGCATTAACCAAAAAGCGTCCTAATCTCCACACACTCTTTCCTGTAAGACTATTCTAGTTATATTTTTACATATAATAATACCTTTAATTCTTTTTTACATTTTACACCACGGTAATCAGCCATCTAATCCGTCACCACCCAGACATGTAACCTATCCCATGACACACTGATACCTAAAGTATCTCCGTTATTATTTACTTAATTGCGTTATAGCCATCGTTAATAGTTTATTAAGAGAATACAGTATGCGACATGGCAAAATCCACGTACACTTGGCCTCAAATAGGACTCTAAAGCCTTAATACTACTTATATCACTTATAACCTATAATCCACTTATATAACTTAAACTTATAACACTAATAATATACCTCATCATAACCCTATCATCTTATAATTATTCTCGTTAGAATATATACTATATATATATACTTTAACAAAAATAAGATAGTAATACTTATATATATATATAGGAGAAGGAGAGATGTAGCAAAGAGATGAAGAGAGCAATACACGAGGGAGTGTTAGCATGGAAGTCACCTCAACATGATAATTAAAATAATAATATAAAATAAAACTAATATAGTCTTAAAACTATATAAAAATTATTATATAATTTAGTATATATATAAAAAACGCTATCTATCTATATATAATATATTATACTATACTTATTAAAATTTATTTTATTAGTATAGCACTTATATATGTGTATATATATACCTTACTTATATATAACGCTGGAACACTTGCGCAAAGTCAACAAATAATCCAAGGTCATTTGCTCACAACTTACAACCCCTGCAATACAGTAATAAATAATTATGTTGTTTTACGCAAAACTTATTCAAATATTTATTAAATTTATCTTACCACCACTTCTTATATATAGTATATATATTAGTTATAGTACTCATATATATATATATACTAATAATACCTTTACAAATTTACTGGTTGTGGGTAGATAAATATATTTTCGCGTTCACACACCCAAAAAATTTAAAATATATTTAGAAATTCTCATGGCATTAGGTACCGTGAATAATATATTTAATAAGCTGACACAACCACAACGTGAGTTCCACCACAGTTGGTGTACATAAATGTATAGTATACCTATCCATTCCTTTAGCTTATTGCAACTATCTTATTATTGGTGTGACTCTATATTTTTAAATCATTATTATGTAACTTCAGACTCTCACTGACTTTTATATAATTATTTGTTAACGGTAATTATTAATAGGCATATCAGCTCGGCTTACTTGATAATTCTGATTAATCTGGGCAACAATAACACAACGTAGTCAAGTTACATTTATTTTATAATAACCAGTTAAAAATAAACAAAAAATAAACAATTTAAATGGCTACAAACAAATGTTCAAAGAATAAAGATGACATCGTACATTCTTTATTAAATATAAAAACTCTATAACATTTATAGCTAACATTTTATCAGTGTATGTGAAAAGATTAATTACAAAAAATTGTTTTTGGAGTCGAAAAGAAGTCGTTATTTTATTTTAACCGACCTCCGACTCCGTACTATCTCCAACATTTATTTCTAAAGATCGACTCCCGGACTCCGACTCCGACTCCTTTACCCTGTCAACGCTCGAATCCCGACTCCGACTCCGACTCCCCATCCCTCTAATTTTTCCACAATTTCCTGAATTAATTATTATATTAAATTAACTTCAAAAGAGTTAACTTTGATAAATAACTATATATTATATTATTTATATACCGGTTGTGGTTAGATAGATATATTTTCGCGTTGTGCGCTACACACCCAAAAAAGTTAAAAATATATATTAGAATAATTCACGGCTATATATGTACGGAAATATTTAATAATAGCGCTGACCGAACCGGAGCAATGATCATAGAGCTGCTCAGCTCAACAGTTGTTGTACTATAAATGTATAGTATATCTATACCGATATATATAGTTAATATCTATACCAAATTTTTAGTCTAAAATATATATATATATATATAAGTAGGTATTTTCATACATTTTGATTAATAGATGATAGTATAAGATAGGTCTCAATTAGCATATAATATATATATTATATATATAAATATATATTATATATAATATATATATATATATATATAAATATTAAATTCAAGAAATGCAATTTGCATCATTTATATGGGCTAGGTATGACAGGATAACTTACTGTCTTCATCAAGTAAAATAATATGTTAACATTCGGTAACTCACTTGTCAAAAGATTTTCGTTAATAATCTACAATCAATTGTAAAGAGTATTACAAAAGGTATATTATCATTTTTAATATAAGGAAAAAAAAATTAGCATTACAGCAAATAAATAATTTTTCAAAAACTATTTTCATTTGGCATAAAATAAAAAATAATGTATACCACTTTAAATAAAAATATCAATTAATCTTTTTTTCAGAATTTTTGTGTGAAAAGTTTATACAAAATTTTTTGGGAGGTAGAGAAAGGATAATTTTTTTTTAAATCAGACTCCGCGACTCCGACTCCCAATACTTTTGTGGGTGATCGAGCTTCCGATCATCCGACGTCCTTTTTCCCTTGATAATCGATCACAACATCCCAATCTCACCTACTTATCAGATCCCCTATTACCTCATGATATATAACGGTAGTATATATATATATATATATATATATTAATATATATTATATTATTAATATATATATAATATATTAACTATAATATAATAAAATTAATAAAAATTATATATTTAAATATGATAGTAGATATATGACGAGTTACAATGAGTTGGGTATATATTATGATTATATAATAATTTATATATAATATAATTTAATATAATATATATATAGTATCATATTATATATTAAATACGCTTAGTATAGTGAGGTAATACTATGAGCTGAGATTCACAAAATATCAAGTGTCATTGTGCTTCACAAAACTACAAAACGCCCTGCCAAACCGTAAGAAAAATAATTATATTGTTTTACAGTGATTTATTTAGATATTTATATTTTTATCAAACTGGATTATAATTATTATATTAAAAATATAATCTTACCACCACTTACTGCTTGTGGGTAGATAGATATATTAATAAAGTAGTTCGGTAAATGATACACACCAAAAAAATTTAATATAATATATTAGAAATTTAACTCTATAATGCATTAGTACAGAATATTATTAAAACACATATTCTATGACTACATCACACTTGAGTATTCCAGTCCAACTCAGTTGTTAATGTACTAAGTTTAAAAATTGTTGTAATAGTTATAATATCCTATATTTATGTCCAGGATTTTTAAATCACCTCTAAAAGTTTATTAATATATTATAATTTAACTGTTATTATTATTATGTTTATATATATTATTATATAATTATTAATATATTATAATTAATTATATAATTATTAATTAGATTATTATAATTATATTTATAATTTATTAATATTATTATATATATTATTAGAGTTATCCCTAAGTAGTTTGGTTTTCTATATTATATTTAAAGGTAATTTTTTCATTTTACTATCATTATTAAAGTATCCTGTATCATTTAAGTGAAAGGAATAAAATGCAAGAAAAAAATTTATTAATACGTTTATTCAAGACTCAGGTGGAAAAGAAATCATCATTGAAATGTTAAAATATGCTGTGATAAAAGGTTATTTTCTTTTTACTTAATTTTAATATTAAAGGTAAATAATTAAAAAGTATAACTAAATATAAACTTATCAAAGAAATGTACAAAATATAAAATAATAAATTTACAATATTTTGTTACAATAAAATATTCAATTATAATTTTTTCCTAATATTTTTTTATTATTTATTTATATTTATTATTGTGTGTTTTGAACTTCGGACTTATATTTATGTATCTAATAAAATTTTCTCATATCTCCTTGATAAAGTGCAGTCTTTTTTTTTTTATAAATTCGACTCCGGACTCCGACTTCCTAACCATTTTGGGTGAAATCGACTCCTCGACTTCCGTATCTCCTTACTCCAGAAATATCGCTTCGTTCTCCACTTTACTCCGATATCTTCCCTCATCCCTGATATTTATATTATAATTATATAAAATATATATATATATATTATATTATATAATTATATATAAATTATTATATATAATATATATATATATAATATTATATATATATTATATATAATATATATAATATTATATATACAGTGCCGTATTTAGGGGGGGGCCAGTGGCTCATATATTATCTATATGGCCCCCCCCGAAATTTCAGATAGGTATCACTAAATATAATTTTAATGTATCATTATCCGTTAATAAATATAAAGTGCAGAAGCTTAAATTAATTTTATATATATTTTTCACTCGCTCGGTGGGTCGCACCTACGATATCTCGTAAGTCATTTAGTTAAAACTAAACTTGACACCATCAGAGAAAATAATGCAACATTAAAATTTCAGCTGATTTTTGAAAGAATGTGTAGCGCATCTGATAACGTAAAACTGAGTATTTGAAAATTGCTATTCACGATACTAAGAATTAACACAAATCAATAAAAATGACTATGTGACCCAACATCTATTCCATACTATCCTGACCCACAGACTTCATTATCGCACATCCATTTTTATTACACAAGTTATTCATTTGTTGCACTTTAATAATCAGCAATTAGGAAGTGAAGTGTTTTTAAACTCTCTTTCTTAGCAATTGTAATATACCGATAACGGGTAATTAACATTATTGCTCTCTAATGTTTCCATGAATGAGAAACATCATAGAATATGAGACTCACCTGTCGGTGTATATTTTTACAAGGAGAATAAAGCCTAATGATAGGGATTTAGATAAAAAGCAGGTACATATTGATTTGTAGAAGTTGAAAGACACTCTCACTCACACTCTCGAAGTTTTCGCCAAAAAAAAAGCAAATAGATGATCTAGTTTTCTTGTTCGCAATGTCATATCCAAATAATTACTATCTTTATGTTCGCAAAGATACTGGTCCAATTATTCATCTCCATGATTTTAATAGCTCCTCACACACTCAAGCTTATACCACATATTTAAAACTTCTTGTAAATACCATTTACTTTGAGGAAATCACTCAATTGTGGAGATGATAAGAGTCTTGAGTCGGAACTCTGCCCTCTTTACAATTGATACATGATGGCTCGTGACGTATGGTGTGTGAGTGTAGATTAAATATCACTGGAAATTAAAAAGATTGATAGTGATTCTTCGGATCTTTATATATATCAGATGCGCATTAATAGTTTAAACTCAATTTATATATATATTTATTAATTTTATATAATTAAATTACTCTTACTCACTCTATTTCTGGCATTTTGAACAAACATGTAAAAGTATTTTTATTGTCTCTCTCCATCACTTTTTATATATATATTTTTTAGAATGTATTGATAATTAATTTCAGAAATAATTATTAATATATATAATTTTACTATTTATTATATAGTGTATATATTATATATACTAATTAGTTTTAATTAATGTATATTATATATATATATATATAATATATTTATCATATATAAAATTAGATAATTTATATAGTATATATATATAGTTATTACTTTATTATATAAAAAATACTCTAATTATTTGTTTGATCTCACCCCTCCGCGAAAAACTATAATTTTCTGGATACTAGCCACTCGAATTATATATATATATTAGATCATTACTTAATCTATTAATTATATAATTATCATAATTATTATATCATAATTATATTTATATATAATATATTATCTATTATATATATATTAATTATCATATTATTTAATTCTATAATTATTATTAAGTTAGTGCGTTTGGATGTGGTATCCTTGGTGACACTGGGCTCCAGCCTTTTTTAGTAGTAGTGGATTATTTCATTAGCTGTCCACTCACTTAAACATAAATAAGATAATAAAAAATTACGCTTCATTAATAGTCCACCGCATCCCCACGTAGATTACTTACAAAGTTTCTCTCTCTTTTTTAGATTCATTCTTTAATTCTTAGAAATTATGTTTATTATTTATATTTTATAAAAAAATTTTTATAAATTATATGGTCTACAAATGCCCTTACAATAGTAATATTTCACTTCTTGAAATGTCTGAGATTTATTATACTTTTGATATAAATAATAGTAAAATATTTGTAGGTATGGATTTTTATTAATTTTTCAGGTTGATTTACACATGAGTATTGTATGCTTTTAAATTGCATAAATTGTTAAACTTTTTTATCATCATAAACGTTAGTATTAGTAGGTCATAATTATCACTGGGGTACCTAATCTTGTCTGATTCACCCACTATATTGTTTAAAGAATTAGATGGTAGAGGTTTGACTCCGGACTTACCACCATTGTGTTTTTCTTATTTTACTATTTCTTCTTTTGAATTTTTTATTACACAATTATAATTTAATTTTAAATATAAATTAAATAGTTATGTTATAGATAATAGGAAACATTTAAATAATAAAAAAAATGTAAACCCAATGGGAACAAACGCACTTTTGTAGCTGTCATTTTTTTTAGAGCGCCTCGTATGTTGAATATTCGGAACCACCTTTATTTTATTATCTTATTTTATGTACATTATTGATGTATTTTTTTACAATATACTTTATGGTATGATGGGGGATGGACGTGTTAATATCGATAAATGAGATCTATTAATAATGGTAAATATACAACTAATATAATTATAAAAATATGATTTACCCGTTTTATACGTAATAAGAGCACACTTTAAAAACTCACGCATGCGTCCGAGTTTCACCCCTCCTCACAAGTGTTTGGGGTGGAACCTGAGCGTTATCAACTTTAAATAGAAGAACTATGTATTATTAGAATCTCACTATATATTTATTTATTTTTGTTGTGAATTTATTATTCCGGTTGACTATAGGTCCTTAATTTTCAAAAAACAAAAAAAGTTGCCTCAAAAAGTGTTGCAATTGGGAGGTAGTCTAGGCACACACACGAAAAATCATACGTAAAGTGGTCCAACGCCACCCCGCCGAATGCCTATATAGTATATAACGTATTATATAATTTTTTAGAAATGGTAAATGAGAAAATAAAATAAATATAAAATAATAATATACCTCTACACAAAGCTCAGCTGATAGGATAAGGATGCTAGGTTATTTTATAGGTAATATTAAGTAGTAGACTAAAATTTAAGCTCAGGTTCTTATATAATAGATTTACATTTTAACTATTACTATATATTTGCGGATTTTAAGCTAATATAAGGAAAATTTTCGAATTAGAATTTTAAACGTGATGTGCACACACACACACACACAATTTGAAATTAGCTTCAGCTTACACGCTTCTTTCATAAATAATTTTGTTATTGAGTAGTTGGATTGAACTGACAGAAATTCAAACTATTATCCAAGAAGGTATATAGACAGAAGTAATTCCATTATGCTCTCCAT
>JABUQX010040229.1:7500-12500 GCA_015478945.1 Trachelipus rathkii
ACGCTACATAACACACACACTAACTCAACACATATATATATTATATATATATATACTTAATATATATATTATATATATATATTAATATAATATATATATATATATATTAATATTATATATATATTTATATAATTATATATAATTATATATATATTTTATTAATTATATTATTATATATTAATATTATTAATATTAATAATAATTTATATTATTACATTTATATTATATATATTATATATTAATATAATATATTATATTATACTATATATTATATACTGAATTATATATAGTTTTTACATTGGTTTTTGGAAATGAGTCAGTTTGCCAAAATGCTCTTAAGTTCTAATTTAAGGGTAAAAACTCTTTGGTTACAGTTCATAGACATAGCTACAGACGCCAGAGAAATTGCATGTGAGCCTTTGCTTTAGTCCGCTTTTTAAATGTAAGTGATAAAACTTAGTTGAGGTTCTTTGCTCGTAGTTAGTTTTATAGACTTTATTAGCAAATACGCTATATAAGTAGTAAGTTAGTAGTCGGCAGTACGTTTATTAATAGTGAACTGATCATTAATCAGCGTGCTAATAGTACATAATCGGAGTAACTCGTCGCTTGCAGTAGTCTTTAGTCTATCCATTCAATTAGTATAATTATCTCATTTAAAACAATTAATATCAATATGAATTAAGTATGGATAGTAATATGAAACGTAAGCAGACCATACATTATTACTCATGTATTATATTAATCTTCCATCTAATCACAAGTATTATTCTAATTATATGTTTATACTTTATAACATAAATACGTCCTTGTTGTAGATATTATAATACTATCAAACTCCAGCTATGCTAATTAAACAACTACAAACTATGTAAATTGATGAAATTTACATCATGATTATTATATAACTATCTTCATTAACATTACAATTAGAAAATTAATTATTTAAACGATTATAACTATACTGAGTATTTTGTCAACTATTTTAACTTATACTTAATTTTCGTTGCATGCGTTCACACACACATCAAAATAAACTAACTCACTCTAACTAACCATTCAATCGAACAACACTAACACTTACTAACCACACTATGTCCACAAAGCTACAACAGCAATAACATCACAGGGCTCACGGTACACGAAATCCACAGAGCTAAGTAAGTTACAGGAGAGCACATACCACACATCATAACATCACTACAAACACATACACAACGCATATCACACTCAACATTATACAATCAATCACGCATGGAACAACATATAGCCATACTACACATATACCATTCACACACACATACATACCCTTACATTCTATTACACTTTTTTCAGTCAGAGGAATACATGGAAGAGTGTCAGATATTATATTAATTTCTCTAGTGGCATTGTTTACAAAATTACGTCTGAAAAAACGTATTTTGTACAGAGTCTCATATCTGCACAGGATATACTATATGTGATTTTTAAAGGCACGTTACTCACTACTGTTTTTTAATTATTATAAAGTAATATCGGTATATTGAAGTCATTCGCTTATATAATATTAAGTATACTCATAATAATATATCATATAATATATATAATATATCATATTAATATATTAAATATATATATAATATTATTATATTTATAATTATATATATATATATTTATTATTTATATCATATTTCTATGTATGTAATATATTTTGTAAATATGTATTAATATTTATATATATATTATATATATATATTAATATTATATATATTAATATATTTATATATATATATTATATATAATATACTTATATATATATATTATATATATATATATTATATTATATAGCCTATTGTGTATTCATAATTATAATTAATGTAACAATAACTTACATAATTATTTTTATTATCCTTATTTATTTTATGAAGTAGGTTTTCCATCAACATATTTTAATATATTTAACATTTAACGAAATATATTTAACAATAATACGACTTAGTAAAGCCTGGATAAAGAGAATAATGTTGTTTTTAAACACAATATATCTTTGTAAACGTTGATTCGTTAATTATTGAAAGTGCAGGGTTGAAGAAGTTAGCGTACTTCAATAAGGGTATGATTTTTAATCTAAACGAATTAATCCGATTCTTTATTAATCAACAAATGTATTAAAAAAAAATAATGCTCCATTTACAATTGCATTTCATTCAAAGTAATCGTATTAATTCGATATTTATTTTAATACCTAATTAAAAATTCTTAAAGACGTACATAGCGCAGTAAAGCTTAGTAACCAGCGAGTAAGCTATGTATTATAGCAATACTTCACACCTGTTGCAGCTCACATCTGCAGCTAATTTTATTACTCGTTTTCATCACGGTAGGGGTAAAGGCAAGTCACTTAAGTATGGGTGTATTTTTAACTCAACACCACTTCTTATGTATAATTCACAGAACTAAACCGTTAAAGACAAATTAAAGCATTTTAAAAGCGGGTGTTAAAGTCATTAAATTAATAACGTTCAGGGTGTTGCTGTCAGTGAGTGGACTTTATGAGTGCTCGATATTTCTTTATACATGATTCTTGTGGTTCTCGTAAAACGTTCAGTCAATTGCTTTACTGTACACTAAAATAGTCTCAATTATTATTTTGAAGTTTTTCGTCATTCTTCTGTAAAGCGTTAAATCGGAGAAGTAGAAGGTGTTTTTTCTACCTCTACCTTTGAACAAAAATTAGGATCAAATTATTGCTTTAATAGGATTTTAAGAACCATAAAGAGTACAAAAATTTAAATTTGGAATAACATAAAAAAGGTACACATATATTGATCAGCATGAAAGATCAAATAAAGAGTCAATTGAATAATTGATATATATCTCTAACTTTATGTTGATGTCGTGCTTCATATTAAACAGAGCATCCTCTCAAAAGTATCCATTATTAAATTAAAGCATGAACTGAATTTGTCAGCATGTGAATATAATATATATATCTATTCTCGATACTTACCTTTTTGATGACAGTCATATGGTGCCATTTAAGGAAATATATCTTTGTAAATATTATGGTGAGGCTTAATAGTAATATTCTTTGTAAGTCATAATGAATAATATACTTCTCGTAATATAAATATTGATCGAACTAAAAATATAGGTACGGATAGAGAACGATAGCCTAAGAAGAGTTTAGTATAAAGGAAAGAGAAAGAACAACGGTACGAAAAAAGATGATTCGAGGAAGCGGTGCGGTGCGGTATCCACTCCCGGCGATCCGGATGGCGGTTCCCGATTTGTGCGGGCTGGCTGGCTGGCTGGCTGCGGACTTGCGGTCCTGTCCCTGCGGTTGCGAAAAACGCGTCGTCGGCGACGATTGAAAATTATGACGAAGATTAACAAGACGATTTATAAAACAAAATGGCGGAACGCAGAAAAAACAACAAGGTTGGTGCCTTTAAAAAAAGGCCCATGAAAGAACATGAACTAAACTACACATACATAAACTTAAAAATAATTAACTAACGTATCTGAAAAAAAAAGAGGGGGCTCCAACCCCTTGGGGATGCCCTGGGGTGAATCCATACATAATTGTCTAGTTGGTATATTACTGAGAATTTTGGAATGGCTTGTGATTTATAGATAATTAGAGTTTTGGTTGTTTAAGTTAGCACTAAGAAATCATATATTAAAAAGTTACTTAACGATACTTGGTAGGTTAGTTAAAATATTTTGTTGACTGAAATGATAACTAGTATTTGATATTTAAATTTTTGAACGAATTATTAGACTGCAAGTTGTTGAAGATTTCTTAAAACGTTACTTAATGATGATTGATAGGTCAGTAACATATCCATTTTATTTGAAATAGTAAATAGCATTTGATATTTGAACTTTGAATTGAGATTAAGATACAATCTGTTAGTGACTTTTGAAAAAGTTCCTTAACCGTGGATTGGTAGGCCAGTTATATATTAATTAAATTTTAGATAGAATTTTGACAACGACTTAAGAATAATTACGTGACAGAATTGATATTAATTGCGGAGTTAACAAAGATTTGTTTAGTTCAAGACCGTTTTGTATATTTTGTTTTGATTTGTAATAATTGAAATAAAGATAGTACCCATACATATGAATTAAAGCATACTGATGTACATATGAAAATAAACGTTAGAAAAGCATTTATTTTATTTAGTAAACTTTTATTTTGAATTTTCGCAGTTGATATAATTTGGTCGAGTTACAAAACTTTGATTCGGAGCATTTTTCTGAATACCCAACAGTTTGACATTTGCCTCCAGTATGAATTGCCAATTTTGAGTGTCTCTAGATATTTCGAAAAAAAAAAACTTTCAAAATTTTGATGCATAATAGATAAAAGTTTTAGGTTTATGCCTCCTTAGCCCCTCTAAATCACATAAAAAAATAAAAATATCTGTATAGATTCCATTTTCGCATTATCTGGAGGGGTAGAAATTGTCAATATTGAAAATTCTTTTTATCTTTTTCTTTTACTCTTTCAATTTTTATGAAATTTTTAGAGCTAATTGAATTTGGCGAATTAAGTATCTTTTACTTAGAGAATTTTTCTATAAACCTAATAACTTGACCTCTGTGAATGAATATCATTGTAATAGCTGTTGCAAATTGGACTTAACACCCCACCCCCCAAAAGGTAACGTAATTTTGTATGCAGAAAAACGCCTAAATAAATGATGTGCAACTCGTTAACTGCTATATACTCTGATAATATTATTTAATTTAAATAATTATAATCTATTTAAAAATTAGAGCAGATTTTCACTTTTGATAAAAAACAAACAAATTGTAGACAAAAATCTATGAAGAGATTTTCTAACTTTTGTATATTGTTTAAAATGAGGTAATAAGCCTAGATATATTTATTAAAGTTTGGTGAAAAACTGGGTAAACATTATATATTCACCGGAAAATTTATTAAAATAGATAAACATGCAATAACACTTAAAGCAATTTCACATTTAGAACATATTTTTATATTTATC